>CAOKZL010004825.1:0-17240 GCA_948472985.1 Iguana delicatissima | reverse complement strand
ACTAAATCCAATATTAATTCCAGCTAGAATAGACAGGTTCTCTACATCTGAATGGGTCTGGTTGGGATTAATAGTGAAAGTAGACCATTATATATAAAAAGGCCTTCTAAATAAATAAAAAAGTACTTTACTTAAGTTGTAGAACTCTATAAAGTGGTAGAGCAAAATGGCTGCTATTCTGGGATTCTTAGCTGCTGCTTCAAGAACTCCCTCCTTAACTAAAATCTCAGTGTTGCTAGGCTGTGTCTCTATCTATGACACTTTAAACTAATCCTTTAAAATAGCTCCATAGCCTTTGTATTTTGAAATACAGGGAGATCAATAGCAGCATTCCTGAATCTAGATATAGAAGCTTTGTGGAGTATGTGAAATTGTTGATAACTGACACACATCTATCCTTCTTAGCCATTTTTTTCTCTCCCTTGCCATCTCAGCCACCTGCTTGTAATAAATACATTGTTCTGATTCATTCAGTGAACCAGAAGCTTCAAGTAAGGATGTGGTTTTTGCATTCTTCTCATTGCTTAAAGTGTTCTGTATGCGGTTTTCAAATGCAGCACAATTTTGGTTACACACACTTACCTGCATATAATCTGAGGCAGATAACTAAAAGATACACCTGTGCTGTTATTAATAGTCTTAGCAATCTTGTATTTGAACATATGGGAAGACTCAGTTAATGTGAATTTCTCTTTGACATCTAGCTGCAAGTTTGCATATCATCATAAACAGGGATTCAGATATCTGTGGCCAAAGGAACAGGAAAGGAGGTAAGGATGAATGGGATAGACAGAAAGAAGAAGAAACTAGGTGGAGAAGAAACTATGAACCATGGATAGGATAGACACAAAGAAGAAACCACTTTGCAGAGAAGACAGAGAGTTATTAATGTGCAGTTTCTTTGTACTTTCCTGGTAACATACTGTTGTATGCCTTCACGTTATTTTTGACTTGTGGCAACTCTAAAGTGAACCCATCACAGGGTTTTCTGGAGCTGTGACTGTCGTGAGCCAGGCTGAGCGTGATGTCGTGAATGATGTCATGAGCCAGGCTGAGCATGCTGCCGACTCAGACGGGGACTCGGAGTTAGACTAGGATCCCCAGCCGGGGGTGGATCCCTGGGAGGGAGAGGGGGCTCCTGCAGAGGCAAGGGAGGGGCCTGCCAGCGACCCCACAGCTGCCCCCGAGCCAGTACCTGCAGCAGATGAGACCAGTGCTTCGGGCTCAACAGAAGCTGCTGTTCCTGACTCCAGCCTGGAGTTTGCAGCAGACGCTCTCCCCACATTCCTCCAGAGGCAGCTGGAGAAGGAGGAGGTTCGTAGGTTGAGGCGGCTGCGTGAGAAGTGCTTGAGGTCTGAGGGCCTCCAGCTGTGAGCTGGGCCAGCGGACGTTTGATCAGCCCCAGCTGGGCTAAAGACTATGTACTTAAGACAGACGCTGGGGGAAGTTGGGCACAGGGCAACAACTGTCTTCCATCCAGGGAACCTGCATTCTGTGCCGCCTGTTCCAGGCCAATCCTTGCTGTTGAGTTTGCTGCTTCTGTTTGTTTTGGGTGACGTAACCTCTTGATTACTTTACTGCTTTATTACTAAAAGCCATAAAACTCAGCTCCTGCCTCTGTTTTCTACTTAAGCCGCCACCTGACATTGACAGTGAGTGTGTGATGCACCCAAGGTCACATAGTGGTTTTCCATGGCCAAGCAGGGAATCAAATCCTGGTCTCCAGGTCCAGTGCTCACACCTCTACACCACACTGTATACCACTGTTGGCTTATCTGTCAGTTAGTGTTTGGAATCTTCTTAAAAAGAACACTTTCAAGTAGGAGAAACTTAGGCCCTTTCCACACGGGCATATTGCCCACACTAGGGCGACCTCTCTTGGAGGTCTTCTTCACTGTGGGGTGCGCTAGCGCAGTTAGAAAAAGTGAGGCTCTAGACCTCAAACTGCTCTAGCTCAGCCGCGGGGGTGGCACTGCAAGTTTTATAAAAACCACCTTTGCAAGTGGTTTTTATAAAACTCGCCTGCGGTAGCATGTCCCTGCAGATCTGCCCGGGGGCGGGCTTCCGGCTGGCGTGCTGCCCTGATTGGCGGAGCGCCGCCAGAAGCTGCCGGCCGCCATTTTGGGCACTGCCGAGCACCGCCGAATGCCGCCAAGCGCCACCGAAATTCGGCGGCGTTTAGAACGGCGAATCCATGCTCCCCGCAGGGATGGAGCAACCCGCTCGCAGGTAAGCTCTGCCCCTGCGTCCGCCGCCCCGTTTCACCCCCCCCCATGAGGAAAGGGCCTTAGATAGAGTGAACCAAATATCTGACACTGGGAGAGAGTAATGGGGGGGTTGGGGACTACAACCAACATCTACAGGACCAGGAGCCAGAAAAGAAGAGGTATTATGGGAAGAATTGAAATCAGCCTTGATGGTCTATAGGGGAGGAAGCAAAAAACAGCCAAGACTAAGAAAGTAAATATCAGAACATCTTAAAAAGCTGTCATTACTTCTGTTGCCCCATGTGGGTCACACAATCACTTTCACAGGTGTGATTCTACATTTCAGCAACTGGATGGAGAGAAGACCCAAAGTGTCTAGAAAAGCTTGCTAAAATACCTGAGAGTAATTCTGTACACTATCTTGAAATACATAGCACAGCCTGTCTTGAAGCCCAAGGCCTTCATAGGTTTCAGATGAGTCCCTCACATTTTCCCATAGTTTCTAATGTTTGCCCTGAAAGCCCAAATATCTAAAGTGCAGCTAAAAAGATCGGTTCAGTCTGGCATAGTTACAACACTGACATTTGGCAGTTTTACTGTGGTTTTTTTTTGCAGTGGTACTGGGATGTTGTACAGGCATTGCTGACATCTAAATGCTGTTTTGTTAAGCGACCTTTTATGAAATGTGCTCAGATTATGAAAGTATCCACAGTTTCTATTATATAAAACAGAACTAAAAAGTTTTGGCATATCAAAAATGATATTATACAGCTGGAAAAGGTGGATATCACTGGAGAACACTTTGAAGATCTGTGATGTCATTATTGTGGTGGAAGTAGTCCATCCACCAGTGCATATTGCAACTGTTTCACACTGCTACTGTGTTCATGGTTGATATAGCAAGTTTATAGTGTGATGTTTCAGAGGATGATGGACCTTTCTGAACTCAGTTAGGCTGACAGATATTTGGTTTGCTACTGGGACCATACTTTTTCCAGCCTGATAGCCACTGCTGCTACTCTGCTGACATAGGCTATTTCCACATGGCATCATTGTCCTGCAATGGGAACATGTTGGCAGCAGGCTGTGAGTCTCACTTTTGCATGATGTTGTCACAGTCCTGCTGCCAACTCGTCCCCACTCATCGCAATAGTGGTATATTCCATTAATGGAAAAAATCTGTTAATGGCCCATGATCACATGAGACTTCCATTGCTGGCAGCCATGCAGAATGGGTGAAAGCATGATCTAGGTGCTTCCTTCCCCAGTGCAGCACAGGAAAGAGGACAGCTGCACTGTGGAAGGAAGGCATGTGTTGCTCGCGCTCCCATCCTCAGGTAGCCAGATGGATACGGAGGGGACCATTGGGGACATGCTCCCATCCCAGCAAAGGCATTACCAGGATGACACTGGGACCACAACAGAAAAGGGTAAGGTGCGGAAATGGCCATAGTCTTTCAGAGCCCAAGATCACCTCCACATCACTGAAGAATAAGAGTAGCAATTTGTGGAGAAAGGTACATAAAAGAAGAATCCAAATTAATAAGATACTAGAGCACTCACCATCAATATGGATCACTTGCATTGTTCAAGGGTCTTTTTAGCTTAGATAAAAAGCAAATAACTGGTGAACATGATACAAATATGCAAAATTATGCATGGTGTGGAAAAAGTGAATATGCAGGAGTGTTTCTTCCGCCTTTCTTATAGGACCCAAGCGGAATGATTATCAATTCAGCATAGAAAAGAAGGACTTCTTCAGAGGGCACACATAGTTAAACTGCAGAATCTTCTTCCACAGGATGTAGTGGAATCTGGACTGCTTTAAAAAGGGATTGGATAAATTAATAAAGTATAAGGTTATAATGTACAAAGTATAATGGCTACTAATCACAATAAGTATGTTTCACCCTCAGTACTAGACCCAGCATGCCCCTGAATACCACTCACTCAGTAACATGGGTGGGTGTATCCAAACTGGTTATTGTTGCATATGTCACAACTGGCAGGTTACAGATGCTTAGTTCCAATTTGGTTGTCTCTAAAGGCTTCCAGTGGCATTGCAATTTTGAAATAATTCACCCATTTCTCTATCATTGCCAACCAGGTTGAGGGAAGTTGTGACGTGGATTCTTGTCCTAAGGTGGCTTCCTCTTTGAAGAGTGCTAACCAGTGCCACCTGAGGGAACAAGTTGGGACCATCAAAGGATTGGGCTAGGATGGATCACAGAGTCCTTGTTCTGGAGTTCTGAGCCCAAAAGACTCTCAGTTGGGAGGTCCAACTTAATGGAGTTCCCTCATCCAAATTTGTGTCCATACATCTCATTGGCTGTCATGTTACAGATTCCTGTAGTTAGTAACATTGTGGCAATATTTCACCAGCTCTTGCATATGGCATCATTACCTGAGTGAGAGGGCAAAGTTATGGTTCTGTTATTAGCACTATTGAAAATCTATTTGGCTAGATGATATTTGAAGCTCCTTGCTCTTCTGTGATTCTAAATTCCATTCAGCCAATGGATACCTGACAAAGGTTTGCAAAGTAGCTTGGTTTTCAATGAACTACCCAAATAAAGGCCATTTCCACAGTTATCTCCTCCAGCCAGATTTCTGAAACAGATCAACATGCTGAGTAAATGAAAGATGGGCTTTGAAAACCTGGCCCGTAGCAGGTACTGCATTTAAAACGTGGTTGTTTTGTGTTAGTCTTATTTCATCCTGCTGTTTTTCCTTGAGCTCCGATTCAGTCACTGCAAGGATTCTCTAATCCAGCTCAAACACCATGTAGCAGCTCGCTCTTCCAGCACATAGCAAGGACTTCCAGGAGATCCACAGCTGATATAAAAGATGCAGGCATAGGGGATGAAAAGACTTTAAATGGTATGCCTCACGTCTTCTGTACCTCTGCTAGGTTGTTTCACATCACTCAGAGAAAAAGTTCATTGATTTTTGAATAGCAGGATCTATAGGTACTCTCTCCAAACCAACTACTACAATATGGTTTTCTATTAAGAAGAAATTTAGCAGTTGCCTTTTCTTCACAAATAAAACATTTCTGGTTTCCTTTCTGGGCTAGGCTCTTTACTTAAGGAGCTGTTTTAGAATTCCAATTCCAGCTACCCTATAATGGCAGGATCACATTCACATGTGTACATTCATCACTTGATGAACTCAGCATTGACAAAAGACTTGCATGTAGGATTGAGACATTTTTGAACGAACTCCACAACAGACTTTTATAATTTCCAGTAGTTCTAACCAGCAGAATCTCCTAACAAGTAGAAAGAACTGGACAGAAAGAGAGAGGGAAGAGAGGAAGGAACATCACTGAAGCATGATGACCTGTGTGTTTTTAACAGAGATTGAAACGCATGTGTAAATATTAATTTTTTCATAGAAAAATGTTACATCCAGAGTATAAATCATGTGTTTCCCAACAAAACCAAATAAAATTTAGAGGGTTTTTTTTTTTAAGGACAAAACAAAAGGACATTTTTATTACCCTTTCTCATGCTTTTCTCACTTCTGGTAATCTCCCCAGAGTTTTTCAGTTGTTCTGAGCAACTGTAAGGAACAGGTGGGATAGCAAAAGACATGAGGGAGGAAGCAGGAAAAGGAACTGTGCCCTGCCTTATGATACAGTATGGGAAAACTTCAGACTATGTGTAAGAGAAGATGCAGAAAAAAGATTGAGAGGAAAGAGAAGAGACATGAGAGGGAGTGATGAGCCCGGGTGTGAATAGAGAGAGAGAGACACACACACACGCACAAAGGAGGAGTTTGAGGAGACTGACACACAGACATAAAGAAAGAGAAAAAGAAAGAAGTTCCAGAAGTATGTACAGACTCAGAAGTGGATGGATTAGTACAGCCTTAACACCTAGTAAAAGAGCTACCAAAAAGAAAATATAGAATGTGGATAGAGACAACAGGGCACCTGAAGTCGACTCTGGTAAGATCAGCCCCCCAAATGGCAGATGATATGGGGGAGGAAGAAGAATTTGAAAGAGGTAAGGAGCCAGGGGGATATCAGGGAAGGACAAAGCAGGTGGAGGGTTTAACATACATATTGTGGGTGTCTGCTGCTTCTTCAAGTTGTATCTGACCTATGGTGTCTCTAAAGTGAACCTATCGTGGGGTTTTCTGGGGCTGAGCATGTATGACATGCCAAAGATCACCCAGTGGGTGTCTATGGCTGAGCGGGGAATCACACCTTGGTTTCCATGGTCATAGTCCAATGCTCAAACCACTACGCTCACTCTGTTGTTTAATTTACATCAGATGACTGTAAATTAAAATGATTTTTTTTTTACATTAGAAGACAGAGGAGGGAGGAAGAAGGAAGTGTTTCTTTTAAGCAAGTATATTGGGCCAGAAATATCGAATAGCACACTAGATAGAATACCCAAATCTGCATGTTTTATTTTTATGGTTGTAAATAACCATACCCAACTTATAAGTTTTAAAAAGAAAGGCTTCTTTTTTACCTCCTAAGGAATAGCATGATTTTGATTATTATTAAATTTAATAATGATTTTTATTTATTTATTTATTTATTTTTGATCTATTCATTGGAGGAGGATTTCAGTCCACTTGTATTCCAACTACAGTCCAATTCCCCTGTCCAAATCAGGAGTAAAATACTACACATCCAGATAAGAAATCATCCATTTATTTGATTATTTTGGTTTCCATATCAGGTGTTTTCATAGATAGTGAAAGTTGTAGATATCCATCTTTATTTTAGTTTGTGGTAGATGTTTTGCTGTAATAGATGATTCTGACTGTTAGAAACACATCAATTTAAATAAATGAAAAAAAAATGGTTTATCTTTCTTCTTACAGGTATTGCAGCTGCCGCAGCAGCTGCTTGTTCTAAATCCAGATATCAAAGAAGAGGAGCATAAGCTACCACCATACAAATTTGGGATGAAACAGCAGTAAGCATTGTAACCAAGAGACCTCTTGGTGAAACAAAACTCTTATTGTCACCCAACACTTGCAGCCATTTTGTACACAGATAAGCTCTTTAGCCTATATTTTCAAGTAAGCCTTACTCAAAATGAAAGCCTCTTACCAAACTTTATTTTTGGTTTTCAAAAAGGAAGCTGGAAGAATATATTGGTGTTCCAAATATGTTGTAAATATGATGTGCTTTTCTGTCTAATTTTTGTCTCAGGCTTTCTTTATTCCTCTTTGGTCTTTTAGAGAATACATCCTCTTGAGATGTGGAAAAAAATCATGGCAGTCACTAGAGGGAAAAAAGGGAGATAGAGAAGAGAAGAAGCAGACAATAAGCAGTGCCAAGATTTCAGGGGAACTGGCATTTTCCCTCTAAATATTTTTAAATATAACATTTAATTGTTCCTTGGTGTTTCTTAAAAATAATTTGCAAAAATCATATATGTAAGATTTCATTTGATAGAGGTGGGATAAGAGTGGTTCAGTTTTTAGTTCATATTAACTGGTCAAAAAGTTTGTTTTCCGTGGTTTTTTGTTTTGGTTTGGTTTTTTTCATTTCTGCTTTTCTTTCTGACCTCATACATCAGCAGGTAAGAAATGGAGTTTTTCAAATTTCATGAAGCTGTTTTTTTAAAAAAAAAAAAGGGACAAGAGGAGGTAGGTAAAGGAATGAAATCATGAAGGGGATTTTTCATCTCCATTCCAGTGCGGTTTCTAATAGAGCAAGATAATATAAATTTAAATGCTGGGTCAGAATTAGAAGAATTAAAATTAATCTCTCATTTTCAACATGAACATAATTAACTTTGTTTAGCTTATTAGTGTAACTGTAATGTTGCAGCACTTTTTCATTAACTTTCCTGGCTCTGGTTTTTAATATCTTGCCTGAGACGAGGCTATCAAATTGAAGGTGAATCTGTTCAGGTTGGGTGGAGCCTGTGTCTGCGATCTTCTACACCAGTATGTTAATTTAACTTTGCTGAATTTTGAGAAGTGCTCTGGCTTGACTTATTACATGACAAAGATGAAGTAACATGTGGACATGTGTAAAGCAGTCCTTACAATGGTATGCATGAGTGGAGCTAGATCTCAAAAGCAATGCCAAAGCTGACATAGTCTACAAAGTATGATACCTGGCTGTGTGCTTAAAGTAAAATAGAGGTACCATTTATTGATGCAAAGAGGAAAATTAACAACAAAAAAGTTGCTGAAAGAGGTATTTCTGCTAAATCCTTATTTGTCTGAACTCTTCCACATCTCTTCCCATGCTTTCCTTGTTGGCAAACGTAAACTTTATGCTGTCTCTGGATTCAGAGACAAGTTTTCAATAAAGTCACCATTTCATCAGGAACGTAGCAATACATAGCTTTGTTGCTGTTGTTTACCTTCAAGTCATTTCCAGCTTACAGCAATCTTATGGCAGACCTATCACAAGGTTTTCTTGACAACATTTGTTCCAGGGGAAATGCCATGCTCTAAGGCTGAGAGAGTGTGACTTGATCCAGTGGGTTCCCATGGCCAAGTGAGGATCTGAACCCTAGTCTTCAGGTCCCATCCCAACACTAAGGCCACTATACCACACTTATAAGTGCACAGCTACCTCATTTGGGAAGGTTGCAATCACATGCAAAACAGGCTTTACAAACCTTCACATGGCTTCTACTCTTTACTGAAGGAACATCCATCTACAATACTTCAGCTTGTGGAGCTCACAAGGAGCTTTCTGTGGGCCTACAAACAGGCTCCTTGCCTTTATAAATGTGTTTTATAAGAAAGGACATGTTTTCATACACATTTTGTTGCATTTTTGAACAGAGAACAGCACTGCTATACTCAGAAAACTGCAAAGCCGAGGGGGTGATGGCATTCTAATTAGTTTTGGAAATACAGGCCTGGAAATGTGAACTAAACAGAATCTTGCAGAATCCTTCCAACTTTAGCTTTCCTTCTACCACTATCCCCTGCAAAAAAATATTTGGAGAATGTACAATTTTACTTCATATGAAACATCATTCTCAAATCTTCACTATGAAATACACAAAGAAAGAAGTTTTTTTCCCCATTTTTGGAAATGCTGTGTCTTCAAATGACATAATGATAAAAGTTCTTCTGGGATTTTTTAGCTTTGCCAGGGGTGAAGATGGCTGGACACGTTTAAAGCCATTCCACAAATGCTTTGGATCTATGCTTTTCTATCTCCAAGGAGACAGTAAGATTTCAACACTCACATGGAAACATCAGAAGACTTAGGCTAACTGCCAAAAGAATTAACAGCAGCAGAACATAGAAATGGACCACAGTGCCGTGAACTGAAGAGCAGCTGAGTCCTATTAACATCTCAGTCACTTACCCTGTCGTTTTCTCCACCACGGCCATTGGAAACTCATTTTCGACTGTGAGAGATGCAGCTTGATCAAATTGCAGTTTTCTTTCACTGGTAAGAACAGTGGACTAATATTTCAAGGCCTGGTCTCTCTTTGTACCAAGGTTTTTCCTCTGAAATGATGCCTGTTATAAAACCAGAAAAAGGTTCTTTTGAATACCTTCCCTGAAAGATTAAGTTTGATGTTGTAGGCGCATGCAAGGGAATTGAGAAGTGGTTGAGAGAAGCCAGAGGGGGCAGAAAGAATGGAAATTGGCTTGGCCCTTATTAAAAGAATAATGGAGATGAATCAGTTCATTGCTTGCAACCGAGAGGGATTTAATGGTGTGGGCTGAGAAGACACATAAAGAACATGTTTATCCCGAAGCGCAAAGCAGCTTTTAAAAAATTGTCAGTCTACTTTAACAGCAAAATGCACACATGCATAAACACATACAATCCTGAAGAACCAAGTGACAGATACCAAAGTAAACTCTGCCAATGAGAAATGTAGTTCTAGGGGATAAAAGCCAAACAAAGCCACATGTGACCCATCTCTTAAAATATCTTTTTATTATCTTAAAAACTCCATCTGGAACTGAGATGATGCTTCAGAAGTTGTTGTAGGGATTTCTGAATGTTTGTATTTGTGATACATAACAATCTATGTATTACAATAATGATCTCAACCCTCATCTATCCATATCATTTACATATTGAAAACCATTTTTAAGCTTATAGTTCCACACATTTTTATTTTAGTATTGTACCCATAAGATCTCTTAGACCAGAGATGGAGAAAGTGCGGGCTTTAGGCTGCATAGTGTTCCTGGACCCCCCACAACAGTCTCCCCAAGGATGCTGAACACTATTATTGTTGTTGTTGCTGCTGCTGCTGTTAAAAAAGGGTATTATTTGAGACAAAAATAGGCTGAAAATCACAACCAAAGTATGCGAACATGCAAAAAAAAAAATCCTTTCCAATATCTCAGACCTCTCACATCTTCCCAAATATTTTCTTTTCCATCTGTTTATCCTTCAATATGGCAACAGGAAGTGATACAACATCACTTCTGGTCACCACATTTGAAGCAAAAATGGAGGCAAAACAAAGTATTTTGGTTGCAATAAGGTGGATAATTGACTTCTGTCCCTGTTTAGTTACCTAGCCCATCTTAGAGCCTTCCATAGGCATTTGTTGTTGTTGTTACGTGCCTTCAAATCACCTCCAATTTATGGTGATCCTATGATAGGGTATTCCTGGCAAGATTTATTCAGACAAGGTTTGCCATGGCCTTCCCCTTAGGCTGAAAGAGTGTGAATTGTTCAAGGTCACCCATTGGGTTTGCATGGGTGAGAAGGGATGGTGTTTCTTTTTCATGGGCATATCTCACTGAAAAGCAAAACTTCCTGCCCTGCTGCAGTCCCACTTATCTAAGAGTAAACTTCATGGAAATCAAGGAACATAACTTCTAGGTAGAAAAATAAATTTGCCAATGCTTAGCTTTGAGAGCCAGTGTGGTGTAGCGCTTTGAATACTGGACTACGACCCTGGAGACAAAGGTTTGATTTCCCACTTGGCCATGGAAACCCACTGGGTGACTTTGAGCACATCACACACACTGTCCCAGAAAACCCCATGATAGGTTCACTTTAGGGGTGCCATAAATGATTTGAAGACACACAAAAACAATGCTTAATCCTTCTGACAGAAGTAAATCCTTTGTGTTTTGTAGCAACTTAGGAGGTGGTCTGGCATAGGGGTTAAGAGTCATTCCCACCTTTGTTTATGAAGTGATATCGTGCAGAAATCTTCATATCTGAGAACAAAACCATATAATTATACCTCCTCATATTTTAGCAAAACTGCCTGGTAACACATACTCTCTTCATCCCTTGCTTTCTCACTGTGTTATAAGCTTTATATTTTGCCAGCATAAATAAAACAGAAACAAAGTTCATATAGTGAACTAGCATCTGTTTCAGCAACTTGACTGACTATTGTAAACACATATGGCAGACAGAATAAAAACAACTAGCTAAGTTGAGTAAGAATTCTGTCTGTTCCAGGAAATGCTTTGCTCTTCATATTGAAAATCTATTCATGTTCCTTTAAACAGGCATTTGGTGGTACCTGGTTGTGTAGAAGGGTCTTTTAAAGGTATGAGTGTATGCACTATGCTTTCACTTTTATTATTGTTTTTCAAAATGATTTTATGCTGTTCAAATTATTAGTGTTTTAATATGATAGCTAATTGGTTTTTGTTTTTTGTTTTTTAAAGATCATCTGATTTTTAAAAGTACCTTATTGTCATCCTTTTCTAAGCTAGCATTGGTCCCACGCAACACTGTTCTTACAATAAAAGGGAAGGTTGCTTAATATAAAGTATGTCAAATCTTGACCAGCAAAGCTTCCTTTTGCACTGCATAGTTACAGCACTATGATTGTACTTTAACCGTCATGGTTCCCTCCTAGGGAATCCTGCGATGTGTAGTTTGGTGAGGTACTTTGAATTTTCTGAAAGATTGATCTAGAGATATTATTGAGGGGAGTACACTACAAAGAGGTCTGAAACCTAGCAAGGAATTCTAAATACCCAGCTAGAAGTCCCAGCATTCCATAAGGTGCAGACAGGACAGTGAACATGGAATCATTGTGTTATAATTGTGTAGTGTGAAAGGGCCCCAAATAATATCAATGAAAAATCAAGTACTGACTTAACTTCTTCTACCAGACGTTTGCCCTATACTCTCTAAACCAGTGGTTCTTAACCTGTGGGTCCGCAGATGTTTGTGGACTTCAGCTCCCAGAAGCCCTGAGCATTGGCCATAGTGGCTGGGGCTTCTGGGAGCTGAAGTCCACAAACATCTGGGGACCCACAGGTTGAGAACCACGGCTCTAAACTCTCATCAGAACACCGTTGAAATGACAGAAGAGAGTACAGAGTCTTAGAAGCTAGGGAAAGGCTGTACTCCAAAAGCCCATGGACAGCAGTTATCAAGCTGTTACCAAAAAGAATGATAGAAGGAGACATTTTAAGAGTTAGACAGTTGAGTTTAAATAGCTCCCAGGAGGCAAGAGAAAAAAGGCAACAGCACGGGCAGGTATTGGTTCCATTGCAGTAGGAGTGGTGAATCCATGTTTGGTTTTGTGGTCATTCCACCTGCAGCTGTTTGGAGTTGTATAGAACCTGCCCTGCTTTCAAACCCCTACCAAGAAAAGACTCCAGCATCTGGATGTACAACAACCCCAAACAGCTGGGAGAGGAGTGACCATAAAATTGAGAGTAATTTTTCTGTTCCTGGGCAGTAGAAGAAATGCACTGAGATTATGGCTGGAATGAAGGAATAACATGAAATAGACAACACAACAAATGATTCATCATATTTTTCCTGCATGGCGAGGTTCTCCATGTGCAGGACCAAAACTTCCATGAGGTAGGTTGGATACTCTCCCACAGGTGGGGTTTCAACAGGGATGTTGAATTTTCCATCCTCGCATCACTGGGAGTCCCCCACCCCTGTTCTCTTCCTGCATCAGACATTAGCATGGCTGCTCTTGAAAGGTGCACACTGAGAGAAAGCAGTGTTGCAGCAGTAGAGTTCTGAGAGGATATTTCAAAATGAGTCATCTGACAGACTTTTTAGAAAGTAATGCTGCCTACAGATAGCAGGTGCCTTGAGAAGAGGCTGAGCCCAGAGGCTTTAGTCTGATGAAGAACAGCTCTAATCAAGGCATTCTAGTAATGAAGGAAAGGGAGAAGTAAGGGGGGAGACAAAGGAAGGATAGTAGAAGGAATAACAGGGAGAAGGCAGCAGAAGTCCTTCCATTTAAGACTTCAGATACTACCATTGAGCCCAATACATCTTGCTTCCTGAGGTGCAACAGCAAATAGTACATATTGCAATTCAGGAATCATTGCATTGCCCTGAAGCAGAAAAGTCTTGAGACCACCATTCCCTGGAAATGAAATACAACAATAATACATTACATCTGGCTGCACTTTCGTAACACTCAAAAACAGCAGTTTGAAGCCTCCATCTCACTGTTTGAAAATGCAGGGTAAGAGCGACCTGTTTGCTTGCCTGTTCTATTAAAATATTTTTATCCTGCCCTTTTATTATGAGATCTTAGGGCAGGAAATAGATAAAACAATAAAACAATTCCAGATTAAAATCAACAAATAATTTAAACAAATGAAAACATATTAAAACTTGAAAGGCTAGACTAGTTTTGAAAACCATGTATATGCTTAAAAGTAAATCAGGCTTCAAAGGCTTTAATTTAAAAAAAAACTCAACCTGGCACCAAAAGGAACTACACTTTGACTCTTATAGTACAAGCATTTTCATATTAGATGACCAGTGTTATTATACATAGACACATAGGTACAGATAGCTGAGGATAGTGTAATACACAGTGACTCATAGCACCTTTCACAGAAAAAAAATTGCATTGTTTTTGTACTATTTAAAGGTGTGTTTACACTACACAATTATAACGGTTTGATCTCACTTTAACTGTTATTCCTTAAAATCCTAGGATTTGTAGTTTGTTGAGGTACTCAGACATCTCAATGCACACCACTGAATTACAGCACTAAAACTCTCTGGCAAAGAATACTACCTCCTGAAACTGAAAGCTCTCTGAAGATGGCTTGCAACAGCACATATTTTCCAATATTTCAAAAATGAAAATGAGTACACATGTTGTCAAGAAACAGCAGATTGTGGTCAAGAAATGGCGAACGTTGATAAGCAAGAATGCACAAGCTAGGAGAGGCTGCAGTAGTTTGCTTTTGCCTGAGCCTGCTGGAAGAGCAAGGGCCTTTCCACACCACACTGTTATAGTGCTATTATTCCACTTTCAACATTTTGTGGAATTCTGGGGTTTGTAGTTTATTGAGGCTAAAGAACTCTCTGGTTGAGAATTCTAAATGCCTCTTTCTAAACTGCAAACCCCAGGATCCCATAGGATGTTGAAAAGTGGAATAATAGCACTATAACGGTATAGTGTGGAAAGGCCCCAGACTCCACCAGCTTTTCTCTAGCCATTTCCGCACTAGACTGTTACAGTGCTATTATTCCACTTTCAACATCATATGGAATCCTGGGGTTTGCAGTTTCGGGAGGGGCCGGCTGGCCCCTCCCGAAACTGCAAGCCCCAGGATTCCATACGATGTTGAAAGTGGAATAATAGCGCTATAACAGTCTAGTGCAGAAATGGCCTCTGTCCTCCACCCTGAGTTCACTGAGTGCAAGCAGCTTTTGCATTCTGAATTCAGTTTGCAGCAATTGAAATAAGGTGAGGACAGAAAGGGAAAATGGCAGCCAAAGGGAGAAAACTGGGACATTTTAAAAGCAGCTAGAAAAGTGGGATGACGGATGATTAATTCAAACTGTCCCTGCCAAATCAGGAAGGCTGGAAGGTACGCAGCTGAGTCTCCTGTGACAAAGATAGATCTAGGAGAACTCCTAAGATAGGTATCTGCTCCTTTGCAGGAGCACAAACCCATCTGAATTTCACCATATATGGCATGTGTTACAAGAGTCCATTTTGCATTAACTTTAGCTGCCCAAATTATGTGCTTGTGGCCAAAAACAAAACAAAACAAAAAATTCTGGCTCCTGACTTCATAATATCTATATAGCTGCTCTAATTCGTAAGTCTAAAAAAAAAGCCCAGTCTGAATAATGTCAATGACTATTTGCCTATTGTTTTTTTACTTTTAGAAATTGTTTGGCAACCTATCCTGAACACCCATGACAGTTTAAACTATAAATTCTTTTTTCTTCCTCTTAAGAAACATAAATTCTGTGAAACATGGGTGCCTCTTTTGCCACAGACAGATCAGTACAGAAGGGAGAAAGAGTATGTTGAATGCAAAACCAAGCAGTCTTGCATGTTTAGTTATTTTAGATTTGAGCAGATACTTTCTTCCTATCTTTCAGCATCACCTGATATCTGAAGGTCGTGACTGTACAATACTGGTGTCTGTGAATAAAGAATCCAACTATAGACATTTTGCCATGTTAGTTATAGTTTACAAGGGCCAGCCACTGACTTCTAAGTTAATATTGACACTGGCAGATTCTCAATGGAAACAGAATAACTGGCAAGTTGTTGTTGCCGTTGTGTACCTTCAAGCTGTTTTTGATTTATGGCAACCCTAAGGTGAATGTATCATGGGGTTTTCTTGGCAAGATTTGTTCACAGATTGTTTTTCTTTCCTCTGAGGCTGAGAATGTTACTTGCCTGAGGTCACCTAGAGGATTTTCATGATCAAGTGGGAATTTGAACCCTGGTCTCCAGAGCCTTAGTCCAAGGCCCTTTCCACATGTGGGAAAGGAACTGCGCAAAAATGGGACTCACTGGATTTCTTTGGCGTCCGGTTGAGTCCGTCGGAATGAGGAGCAGTGCGAGCTCATCGCTCCGCACTGCTCCGGCGTCCAAAATGGCAGCTTCCGGTTGGTGGAGGCTCTCCACCAACCAGAGAAGCTCACCAGCCTAAAGCCCGCCCCCGGCAGATCTGCAGGCACGCGCTAATGTGCACCTGCAAATCTGCACCGGAGCGCGGTGACAGAGCAATACAGAGTCACACGCTCCGCCACGTGACCAGTTCCAGTCACTCCGGAGCGGACTGAGATGCGGAACTGCAAAAAGTAGTACGCCCCAGTCCACTCTATGGTGCAGAAGACCTCCGTTGGAGGTCGCTCTGCACCATTTAAAAAGGCCGGTGCAGAAAGGGCCCAACACTCAAAACCCTACACTATGCTAGTTCTTTAACTGGCAAGTTACTCTTTCTAAATATTAGCAAGCCAAACAGTTACATCTTTACCAGGCATTTGATGGAGGATGGTGGTAATACTGGTTTGGTACACTATGGCATGTCACTGGTAGAAGCAGTAATACTTCCACTTGTGTGTGTATGTGGACCCTCTAGTCTCCTGTCAACTTATGGCAACCCCATGAGTTTCATAGAGTTTGTTTAGACAAGCAATACTCAAGAGGTGGTTTTGCCAGTTCCTTCCTCTGAAACATAGCTTACAGAACCTGGTATTCACTGGCTGTCTCAGATCAGACAGGATCTGGTGCCATTAGGGTATTTAGGAAACCGTTAATACAAAACACACATTGATCTCTTGCTGTGACATCATTTGGTCTTTGTTCTCCAGCCTCATGAAGTGTCAGGTGCCTGCTGAACTAAAATGCTCCACCTGTTTGAATGATAACAAATTTAAACTCATAACGGGGGTGTCATTCAATTCATACTGAAAGGGATGATTTGGTTATTGTACAAACATGGCAAAAATTGTCCCTGTACCTCCAAGAGTGTGTGGGTGAGGACTTTAAATTGAATTCTTGGATATAAAACTTTTAAAAGGAGAATGTGCTACAAGAGAGGGATCACCTTCCAAAGTCCTACAGGAGATCACCATGGTTCCCCCCTACCCTGACACTTGCCTCTTCTACTCCATATAGAGGCAAGGCTTGAATGCTTTGAGTCAACTCTGGACAGGCCTTGACAAGAATACTGGCAGATCTGTTCTTGACTCTTGATCTTCCGGTTCAAAAGTCCTGATTCAGCATAATTGGAGCTAGTTGCGCTTTATCTTTTTCTTCTTATCTTTTCAACTTCCCTATTGCTCGTCTCAGAGCACAAGACCTCCCCCACCTGTATCCATTGAAGAGGCCACAGCCTTGGACA
>CAOKZL010004824.1:0-17127 GCA_948472985.1 Iguana delicatissima | reverse complement strand
CTCTGCACTGCTTGGGACCTGCCAAGAGGCCAGAGTAATTAAGGATCGTTCAAATAACCAAAACACAATACTCAAAGATGGGGAAATTAACTTGAGCACTCTCTCAAGCTACCAAGAGGCAGGGTAACTAATTAAGGATCGTTAGCCCAATTTATACCAGGTCAGGTCCAGTCAAAATCACACCAGTTGTTCAAATCTAAGTATTTTATTAACATAAATGTAAAAATCCCTACAATTACTTAACTACATTCACTACAATCAAACATAAACAGTTAAAGTTCTTACAATCAATCAGCTACACACACTACAATCAAGCATACAAGACTATAAAGTTAGAAGGAAATAAAAATTAAGAAAGAGAGAGAGAGAGAGAAAGGATTTGAGGCCATACGATACCAAAGCCAGAAATGTTCAGCTGGGAGAAAATATGATGTCAGCCAATCTGGTAAAGGGGAAGGAGTCCATTGTGTTGTAAATCTGAGCTATTTACCCTCTCTATTGGTTTTTGCAGCTCTGAGAGAAAATCTCACTTAAAATGCATCTTTTAAAGTCCCAAGAAAAAACTTAGAAAGAGACTCTCAACGAGAAGTCCTCTGGGGCCATCACAGACAAAAATACAGTCAGTGGGTTCATTCTGGGCTTTCCAAGCCCCCTCCCTCCCTTCTCCACCCTCTCTCCTGCCAAAATATGAGAGGCAGCCAACAAAGGAGGGAGGGAGAAAGCCATTTTTTTAAAAAAGCTAAATGACTAAAAAGGTTTCACAACAGCCAAGGAATCTGTTGGGTTCAATGTCTCAACGACTCCTTGGGGCGTCTTCCAACTCTGTGGCATGGCGATGATGCCCAACGACGTCACTTCCTGAAACCCTTTGGGGCCGAAGTGGGTTGCACCAAGCCTCCCATGGGCATCATTCCCAATCCATTTAAATGGCTTAATATATTTTTTGCCTTTTGAAAACCATTTCCTTTTTACCCTCTGGCTGACATTGAGATAGAAGGTGGGATGTACATATTTTAATTAATAAAATAAAATATTTGCTTCATGTTACACCATAGCCCCCACCCACCCAGTTGGGAACTCTGGGGGTGACAGGCGCGCTCTTTCTCCACCCAGGCGGTCTGCTCCGTGAAGGACCTGAACAAACACCAGCACAACATCCGAGAGCAGATAATTCCTGGAGCTCCTCCTCACCCGGAGGAGGTCTAGCAATGTTCCCCAAACACTTCTTCCCACCGCCGCTGCCACCGCTGTGCAACCCTGGTCTTTTTGGCTGTGGCTCTGGCTCACCGTTTCCTCCTTTTCTTTGCTTCCCAGAAAACGCTTCTCCCAGAGGGGAAAAACGTCCATGAATACCAGCCTTGCTGCTGAGGGAAAAGCAGCGCATCCTCGTGCAGCAAGGGAGCGCAGAGAGGAGCAGGTGCGGAAGAGGAGGTGGCTCTTTCGGGGGCGGCGGTTAGAGTTAGGTCCCAAAGGGTTGAGTGAACTGACATGTTTTCAGGAGATGCCGGAAACTCCCTGCTGTTCCTTGCTCTGTTGCCGGCTTTCCCCTCCCAGGGAGGGGCTCCTGTTCTCCTCGGGCAAAGGGAGCCAGTGGCCTCAGGCGGCAGATCTTGGGGGCTGGAAACGGGCACTTTCTTCCTGAGCTCCCAACTCATTTGGGACCCTGAGGTGTGGCCGGAGACCCCCTCTGGTCTGCCGGGCAAAGGCAAAACCCTCCCCTGCCCAACCATTGGCTCTTGGGTGAGAAGTGCCTGGGAGGACGCCCACTTCTCCTCACCGTCGGGCAGCATGGCATGACCAAACGAGGAACATTTTTCAATCCTTTTTTTGGGGAGGGGTGAAATGAGATGATCCCCCCCCCAAGAAAAAAGTGCTCAAAGGGTTTTTTTGAGACACACAAAACACAACATTTTTTGATGGATGGGAAGTCCAATTTTTTCACCATGGCTGAGCATCCTGGAGGAAAATCTTTGCTGCTGTTGAGAGAAAAAAAACTGCTGCTGACAGGAACACACTTTCCCATCTGTCAGTGGAGAGGGAACAGCGTGTGACTATTTCCTTCACCCTTGGCCCCTGCTCACCTCCCTTGTCCTGGCTAAAAAAAGGTTCTGAACCATCTTGTCGATCTGTCTTGAGTCCCAGCCTCGGAGAGGAAGAAGCCGAGTAGATAGAAAGCTCAGAATCCGTTCCATCCATCACACTGAGCCTGTTCCTTTCTCCTCTTCCTTTTAAAATAAAAAAGGCATTTAGAGTGGATTCGGCAGCGGCTGAAAACATTGGAGCAGCTGGTGGCGCAGCAGCAGGAGGAGGAAGTAAAGTTGATGAAGAATAAGCAGCAGCAGCTTGAGCAGCAGCTGCTCTTCAGAGAGAAGCGGCTGCAAGAGGTGAGGCGGCCAAGGGGGTGGGCCCAACCCACGGCTCCAACCACGGCTGCGTTCCTGCCGTTCTTGACACGCTGGCCTTGCAGGGGCTCGGAGACCTTCCTTTGCATGCCCGGAGGCGGCAGGGTGGCTGGGAGTTGGTGGCAAATCCAGTCCAGGTTTTAAATGCCATGGAGCTCTCCAAGGTGCTGGGTCTCGTCCCAATCCATCCGCTTTGAAGTGTGAAAGAGCGCCATGCGATCTTCCTCCCTTTCCAATTCCTGCTTTTAATTCTTTGAAGTGTTCAGATTTCATTTCCCCGCATGCCGCTCTGTGGCCCTCAGATATAAGGCAGGCAGGGAATATTCTTACTAGCAAACCCATTGTCCTCCCCCTCTTCTTCCCAGCTGCCCTCTTTTGCACCCCATTGGCGGTGGTGCTGACCTTGACTCTTTGCTGATTCTGCTGCCACCAAATCTTTCCTTCCCAGGAGCGTCGGGAGAAGGAGGCAGAGAGGCACTTCAGGCAGAAGGAAAAAGAACTGAGACCACTGGCCGTGCTAGAGCTGCGGAGGCGGAAGGCCCAACAGGAAAATCTAAAGAGGGTGAGCAGCCATGAGGTGATGGGGACAGCGAGCAGGCCGGAGAGGCATTCCCCCTGCCCGCCTGGTGCCCAGCGGGCCACCCCGAGGACCAGGCTGGTGAGGGGGGAGGAGGAGGAGGAAGAGGAAGGGCACTGAGCCTCTGTTTCCTTGCAGAAACTAGCCCTGCAGGAGAGGAAGGTGGCCTACTGGCTGAACAAGCCCCTGGACCGGTTGCCTGACATCCAAGGCCCACCAGCCACAAAGCTAGGTAAGGGCTGGGAGGGGCCAGGGCAGCTTCCTTCCGGGATGCTCCCCTGGAGAGTACAGGGAAAAACCATGCAAATAAACAGAGAAACGGGAGGTTTAAAACGGTTGCTCCCCGCTGCCTGTGGGGTGGGGCCCCTTGTACGTCATAGTGTGGTGGCCGTTCCTCTCCACAAAACTGGGAGCTCTCGGTTTTGGTTCCTCTTCTCCTTCCCTCTTCCATTGGGTGGCCTTCAAGTGACATATCTAGACTACATTCATAGGAGTGCGATGGGGAGAAAATATAGAAAATGGTCAGGAAAGGTGTTTTTCTAGAGTGTCAGGAAACCTCGGTGAGACGAATCCCAGACTGGATCTTTGCCATTTGGGGCTCACTCTTCTGGCCATTGAGTCTTTTACCATTCTCGGTGGGGTCGGGGGAGGAGATCTGCTTTGCCCACCTTGCTGCAGTCTTGATAGAGACCAGGTAGCTAGCACAAATAGAGCAGATGTACCATGCTTATTAAGGCACTATGTGTTAATTAGTCTATGGACTTTCCTTCGAAAAAGGAAGGGTGAACCATGGAGCTCAAAAGGGCTTACTCTCACATGAGGGGGTTCCTTGTGGAGAAAAACACAGGGGTCCATGTGACGGTCAGATCCTGGGTTCTGGACATTTGGGAATCGGAGATGGATGGGTCACTATAGTTTTAAATCTCCAAGGCCCTAGGAAATGGCCAGAAACTAATGACTAACAAGTCAGAAAACTCCTCAGCGTTGTGCAGAAAACGTAACTACTCCGCCCCCTGCTGTGTCAGAATCACAGTGTGGGATTGTTGGCCCTGTTTATGCACAGAAGCAGGGAAAGAACAGGTTGCTTACCTGTACCTGTGGCTGAGTGGTCATTTGTGCCCTCATACATTAGGAGCTTTCGCGCCTGTGCGGTAGCGTTCGAAAGATTCTAGAGCTCGTTGGCTTGGCGGGAACCCCTCCCCCACATCGGTACTGCACATGCTCCTCCCGCCGAGCAACGGTCGCTCCTCAGTTCTGATCCGCCGAACAAGATGGGACCTGCCCTCCTGCGAGGAGTTGACCTGCAGGAGCTGTGCCGTGTGGTAACCTGGTCTCAACCACCGACCTTCGTGCGCCACTACAGGCTGGACTGCCGGTCCCGGAAGGATGCTCATTTTGGCCGTGCTGTGCTGGCTTCTGTTCTCTAGGGTCTGGGACCTGACCCTCCATCCTACCGGTAAGCTACACAGTCTCCTAATGTATGAGGCACAGAGACCACGAAGAAGAAGAAGAGGTTGCTTACCTGTAACTGTGGTTCTTTGAGTGGTCATCTGTCCCCTCATACATCCCCGCCCTGCCTTCCCCTCTTTTTCAGGTCCCATCTTGTTCGGCGGACCAGAACTGAGGAGCGACCGTTGCTCGGAGGGCTGAGCATGCACAGTACCGACGTGGGGCAGGGGTTCCCGCCAAGCCAGCGAGCTCTAGAATCTTCCGAACGCTACTGTGCAGGCGTGAAAGCTTCTAATGTATGAGGCACAGGGACCACGAAGAAAAAATGGATTGCCAACCACTAGAGAAACCTATTAAACTGAGACAGATGGATAGGAGTTCAATGTCTGGGGGAGCAATTGGATGAACCTCTACCCCCCTTTCTTTTAAAGTGGGAA
This sequence comes from Iguana delicatissima, assembly GCA_948472985.1. Taxonomy (NCBI): domain Eukaryota; kingdom Metazoa; phylum Chordata; class Lepidosauria; order Squamata; family Iguanidae; genus Iguana; species Iguana delicatissima. The sequence continues at coordinate 12,262 of CAOKZL010004824.1, read as the reverse complement.
ACCATAAATGCAAAATGCGTTTCCTAGTATCTAAAGGAGTACAATTGAAAATAGTTCTGGGGATTGACTGGCTTCGCAAGTACAACCCACAGATTGACTGGACTGCTGGGAAGCTGCTGTCCTCTGATTCGGCCCTTGCGCTGACCCCTAATGATTTACAACACATTCCTTTACACTACCAGGACTTGCAAAAAGCTTTCCATGAGAAGGAAGCTGATAAATTACCCCCCCACAGAGAATACGACTACAAACTGAACTTAATTGAAGGTGCAAAACTCCCTAAATCTAAAATGAACCCTATGAGTCGCCAGGAGCTCATTGCTCTAAAACAGTTCCTCAACAAAAACTTGGCACGCAAATTTATTAAACCCTGTTCTTGCCTGTTCTTTTCAGAATGCAGAGCATCCTGAAGACCTTTGGTGCGGATGAAAAGCCAGGCTGCATACACTGCAAGCTGCTGGGCCATAAGGTGGTGTATGGAGTCATGAAGATCCATCTGCTGCAGTGCTTCACAGCACAAGGCCTGCCGGACCTCGACCATTCTCAGGTAACCTAATCCTATTGGAGTTGGAGCTGCAAGAGGTTCCAGTCTACTTCTCAGCCTGTGCGTGTGTGTGTGTGTGAACTCACTCTCTTCCTTTGACACGCGGGGGAACTCTTTGACCCGCAGGGCAGCGGTGGCCCTTGAAGGAGGCTGCCAAGTGTGCTCAGAGGGCGGTGGGGAGGGGCTGGCAGGAGCAGCCCGGGTGCTGTCACTTATACTGGTTGCCTGTTCTTTTCAGAATGCAGAGCGCCCTGAAGACCTTCGCTGCAGATGAAAAGTCCTCCGTATCTGGCTACATGCAGCATAAACTTCTGGGCCATAAGGCGATGCGTAGAGTCATGCCGATCCGTCTACTGCAGCCCTTCACAGCGCAAGGCCTGCCGGACCTTGACCGTTCTCAGGTAACCTAATCCTATTGGAGTTGGAGCAGCAAGATATTCCAGTCTACTTCTCATCACCTGAAATCAGCCTGTGCGTGTGTGTGTGTGAACTCACTCTCTTCCTTTGACAGTTGGGGGAAGTCTTTGACCCAGACAGGAGCGGTGGCCCTTGAAGGACACTGCCAAGTGTGCTTAGAGGGCAGTGGGGAGGGGCTGGCAGGACCAGCCCGGGTGCTGTCACTTATACTGGTTGTGTTGGGATACCCTCCATGATATATATTTGGGGATAATGGGTTAAGGAGTAGTTGGTATATATTAGATTGCTAGTAGTTTTACTAATTGTATTCTGCCAAGGCCAATGCCAGGTGTGCATTCCTCAGCCTGCAGTTTCCCAAAACATTTGTTAGCACACTGATTGTAACTATGGTGATTTCATGGTCATCTTGACCTGCCTTGCTTATCTCGTGTGAAACTGGACTGTTTAAATGTAGAGTCTATGGGAACAAATCTTCACTCTTGAGCTTTAAAGTCTGCGAGTAACCTCTCTGCAAACTTTCAATAAATCTGTTAATCAAGTTTATCGATCTTGTGCATGAGTCTGTTCTTGACAGAAAACTCAAGAGTCAAAATGCATCAAACCACTGAGAAATTGGAAAGCAGTCCCACCGAAGAAGAATGGGACTCCGCTGCTTCCGACGGGGCCGCAGATAGTGAGGTGGCTGCCGATGCTAGACCAAAAGTACGGCTGACCGAACCGACTACTACCCCCACAAGCAGCCAAACCTGGGCCTGGGGAGAGAAGCCACGGATGTCGCTGAGACAACGACGAACAGCTGTCAGATGGGACACCTCAGAGAGAGAACTGACCCTTCTGGATGAGATAGCCAACATGGAAGAAGAAATGGAAAAAAAAGATGAGGAAATCTTAGAACTCCGAACCCTGCTCTGTGAAATGCGTACCAGGGCCCTGCAAGCGGGAAGAACGCCAAGCAGAGAACCCCGAATGGCCGTGGCCGCTCCTGGAGCAGTTGGGCAGCCTCAGCAACCAGTAGCCCCTGCTTTGGCCCCTCCAATAGCCAGGAATATTGGAGAACTGAAAGCTTCATTTAATGGAAAGGGTGAGAAACTCTCCTTCTTTATGACCATGGCCTCAAATTTTATGTTGGATTATGGGCATCTGTTTGAAGATGATGCAGCAAGAATCAGATATTTGAGTCAGCATTTGAAAGGCTTGGCAGCTGACTGGGTGGCTAATCTCTACGATTCCCACGCGCCTGAGACTGAGAATTTATAATTGTTCATGAATCATCTTCGTGAGTGTTTTGAAGACCCTCACCTCCTTGAGAAAACGAAATACCAACTAAAAAGGCTAAAACAAGGCAAAAGCGACGTGGGAACATATTCCAGAGAATTCAGGAACCTGGCAACTAAGGTACCCTGGAACGACGAGATCCTGATTAAATTATACAAGGATGGCCTGAATCCCAACGTGCTGCATGGCTGCCTAATTCGCTGTTAGCTGGACCCTGCTTGGATGGATCAAACTGGCCACAGAGGTGGAAAGAATAACCCAAGCTGTCCAACTAACTTGACAACGACAAGAAATGGGGCCTCGAAAGTCTCCGCGGTGATCTACATTCATCAACAGTGAAGAAAGAAACAGATGCCTCCGTTTAGGAATGCACTTCTCTTGTGGGAATCTGGGCCATCTCGCCAGCAATTGCCCTGATGGCCAGACTTCCAGCCGTGCCAAAGAAGTGCAACCTAATACAGCTAAAGGGAAAGGAACCCCTTAGAAATCTACTACTCCGAAGCAACCAACTAAACGCACCATAAAAGACCCAGCCGCAGCCGCAGGAGATAGTCCTCAGGAAGAGGAGAGCGCTACCTCCCCCTCCTCCAAAACGAGCGAAGACTCCGACACTGGCTGTGATGATTGGGAAGCTGCCGGAATGACTTATGTAAGTAAAAGTAAACCCCCACACATATTTCCTACTGTAATTTTAACAGGTAAAGATAAAAAACTGTGAATTCATAGGGCTCTAATTAACTCTGGTTGCTCCAGAAGCCTCATACATCCAAAATTGGCTTTGGAACTAAAATTGGATTGCCAACTACTAGAGAAACCTATTAAACTGAGACAGATGGATAGGAGTTCAATGTCTGGGGGAGCAATTGGATGCACCTCTACCTCCCTTTTTTTTAAAGTGGGAAACCATAAATGCAAAATGCGTTTCCTAGTATCTAAAGCAGTACAGTTCAAAATAGTTCAGGGGATTGATTGGCTTCACAAATACAACCCACAGATTGACTGGACTGCTGGGAAGCTGCTGTCCTCTGATTTGGCCCTTGTGCTGACCCCTAGTGATTTACAACACATTGCTTTGCACTACCAGCACTTGCAAAAAGCTTTCCATGAGAAGGAACCTGATAAACTACCCCCCCCCCACACAGAGAATATGACTGCAAACTGAACTTAAACATGGGGAGGGGCTGGCAAGACCAGCCCAGGTGCTGTCACTGATACTGGTTGCCTGTTCTTTTCAGAATGCAGAGCACCCTGAAGACCTTTGGTGCGGATGAAAAGCCAGGCTGCATACACCGCAAGCTTCTGGGCCATAAGGTGGTGCATGGAGTCATGAAGATCCATCTGCTGCAGTGCTTCACAACACAAGGCCTGCCGGACCTTGACCATTCTCAGATAACCTAATCCTATTGGAGTTGGAGCTGCAAGAGGTTCCAGTCTACTTCTCCTCACCTGTAATCAGCCTGTGCGTGCGTGTGTGTGAACTCTCTTCCTTTGGCAGGTGGGGGAAGTCTTTGACCCGCAGGGCAGCGGTGGCCCTTGAAGGATGCTGCCAAGTGTGCTCAGAGGGCGGTGGGGGGGGGCTGGCAGGAGCAGCCCGGGTGCTGTCACTTATACTGGTTGCCTGTTCTTTTCAGAATGCAGAGCGCCCTGAAGACCTTCGCTGCAGATGAAAAGTCCTCTGTATCTGGCTACATCCAGCACAAGCTTCTGGGCTATAAGGCGATGCGTAGAGTCATGCCGATCCGTCTACTGCAGCCCTTCACAGTGCAGGGCCTGCTGGACCTCGACCGTTCTCAGGTAACCTAATCGTATTGGAGTTGGAGCTGCAAGATGTTCCAGTCTACTTCTCCTCACCTGAAATCAGCCGGTGCGTGTGTGTGTGTGTGAACTCACACTTTTCTCCATCTTCATTAGGTCTGTGCTGTGGAGACTGTCTTGCAGCATCCTTTGAGCCTTATCCAGGGCCCCCCTGGGGCTGGCAAGACTGTGATGTCGACCACCATCATCTATCACCTGGCGAGGCAAGGAAATGGGTAAGAGGAGCCCGTGGTGTCATGGGCTTTTTTTGGAAAAATAGTATTTTATGTATTGTGCAAAAGTAGTCATCAGGTGAAGGACTGGGAGGATGAATGAGCAAATGAAATGTTGAGAGTGAATGGTGATTAGTGGAATATTTGAAAGGACTTGGATAAGGTTAGTGACGATCTACGATCTGATGTTGGGAATTTGGTATGGAGTGTGGGGTGAATGAGTGAGGATCAGGGTTAAGAGGGTCACGTCTGGGAATTAATGATGGGCATTTAAGAGTCTGATTTAGTACTTTTTGTAGAGAAGAGTTTGACTGAGAGTGAAATATGTGTTTTAAATCATATTAAATTAGTAAGTGTCATGTTCATCTTCTATTAATAAAAGTATGCCTTTGGTCTCTCAGGAACACTGTGCATATAAAGATTAGGTTCGGACACAGGCCATTTCTGCCCTAGACTGTTATACTGCTATTATTCCACTTTCAGCATCCCCTGGAATCCAGGGGTTTGCAGTTTAGGGAGGGGCATTTAGAACTCACAGCCAGAGAGCTCTTTGGCCTCCTCAGTAAACTACAGACCCCAGAATGTTGAAAGTGGAATAATAGCACTATAACAGTGTAGGTGCGGAAATGGCCACAGTGTTTGCAGTGGCATCAGAGAATAGAGTGTCCAGTTGGAACAGAAGCAGCAAAATCTCACAGGAACCTTAAGAGCATCTAAGAGGTCCTTATGTTGGTGGCAGAAGACAAGGGAAGGCCCTCACTCCTGGGGGTTGCAGTGAGATTGTGGAGGTCTTCACGTGGCATCAGTGCAATCATCCGGCAGAGGTCTTACCTTCAGAGTGGGCAAAAAAGCTCTCCTTTTGGCTAGCCAGTCTGTCACTGGAAGCAATCTGTGTGTGTGTTTGGCCTAAATACCCTAAAGGCACCAGGTCCTGCCTGATCTTTGAAGCTAAGCAGGGTTAGGCCTGGTTAGTACCTGGATGGGAGACCACCGACAAATCCCAGGTGCTGTCATCTATATTTCAGGGGAAGGAACTGGCAAAAACACCCCTGAAGATTCCGTTTCTAAAAAAAAGCCTATGAAAATATTTGTGGGGTTGCTGTAAGTCAACATGACTTGAAACATACATGCACATGTGGAAAATACACATACATGTGAACATCTACTTGTATATTTCCACATACAGGGAGAGCTTTAAATCTTCCCTCATCTCGACCTCATCTCACGCTTCCATGCTATAGTTGGCTTGGGTTCTGCCTGAAATGTGGAAAAGATCATGAGGCCTACCTTGCATGGTTGTTGTAAGGATGACTGAGGTGAATTGAATTGAAATAACAGCAGTTGTTTCCCTGGAACAATGCAATACATCCTGCAGGGAACATTGCTGTTTCAGTGTGTTTTAGTGTTTCTCGGTGTACACAAACTCATAATGAATATTTTGTTGGCTTATAAAAAGAAGTATCTTCAGAACAAGGGTTTTGAGCAAGAGGCTGCGTGCTGAAAAAAACGTTCCAGTCTGATTTATTTTAATGCTCCGTATACAAGATTGAAGTAGCGGCTGTGTGATTTTGCCCACTACTTGCTGTGCTTATTGCACTGCTGAAATAATAGTAGTTAATAATAGGAATAGGAATGATAACGATAATGATATAAAAATGCATAGACCAGAGAATTGTCTAAACTTTTTTTAACCTGTTTTTCCCTCTTTAGAGTCTCAGTGAACTCTGGATGTGGGCCCTTCATAAAGAGAGGAACCTTTGCATTATGCTAGTTTTACAGAGAAGCATGCAACTAGTTTAACTGAGATCAATATTTTCACTTGGTATTTGGGCTGAATGCCTAACTTGTCAATAGCTGTGTCTTGATTGTCAGCCCTTTCTGGTGTGATCTTTAATGCCTTTTGTTGCTGTTTTGAAAATCTGGCCACACTAATGGGTGTGTATGTGCCTTCAGTGTGACTTCTGACAACCCCATGAATTTCACAGGGGTCTTTTTAAGGCAAGGAATGATCAAGAGGTGGTTTTTGCCAGTTCCATCCTCTGAAATATAGCCTACAGAACCTGGTATTCACTGGCGGTCTCCTATCCAAGGACTAACCAGGTCTGACCCTGCTTAACTTCCAAGATCAGATGGGATCTGGTGCCTTTAGAGGGTGTGCGTGTGTGTGTGTGAGAGAGAGGTGTGCCTTCACATCTCCTGTCAACTTATAGGGACCCCATACATCTCATAGGATTTTCTTTGGCTAATGTCTGCCCATAAACTCTCTCTCTCTCTGGCTGTGCAGGCCTGATGTGGGGGCCCCAAGTCTGCCTGCTGGGGAAGAAAGGAGGTGGCCAGAGGGCAATGGTTGTCATAAAGGCATTCCCTCCTTCCCTCCCTCTTTCTCCTGCTGACAGGTCAGGCTGGCTGTGCTGAAGGCGCTGAGGCTGGTGCTGAGCATCCTCCTGCCCAGGACCCACTTTCAGGACCAGATCCACCAGGACATCCTCCTCCTCGCAGCACAGTATGAGAGTGGCCTGGAGCCCCTCCTCATCACCCGCAGAGCGGCCAGGGCAGTGGGGGCACCTTGGAGGGCTGGCACGGCAGCAGAAGGGACAGATTCCCATCAAAACACTTTGCAAAAAGGCCCTTTCATAGCAGCGCTTAACAAGCAAGTAGAAGAACTAACTTTTAAAAGCAAGTAGAGAGAAGTTACTCTCTGCAGCAGTAAATTGGCTTTGTTCCAAGTTGTTGCATCACTTTTGCAACAAGGCTTTCTTCTGCCCTTGGTCCCAAATAACCAGCAGTGGCTTACTGATAAGCACACGCGTACGTTTTCTAGTGCCTTCCTTCCAGACTGTGATCTCTCCCCACTTCCCTCCTTCCTCCCTTCCTTCAGAGGGTCTCAAAAGCAAGGAGGAAGGGAAGGAGGGAAGCAGGCCCTTGAGATTCCTTGGGGAGCCAGTTGCAATGCCTTGGAACCACAGCAAGGGGGGCCTGGCACCTGGCACGTGTTCCTTCTCTGACCAAACGTTGTTCCCCTGCCCCATGGCTCTTGCTTGTCTTCACCATCCCACCTTCCACTCCAAATAAGGAGGGACTGGGGCTGCAAGTGGGTACAGATGTTGCAGGGCAAGATGGCCAGCTGGGCCTGGTAGGAAAGGTGCCTGTCGGTGCCTCGCAGCCACTGGGCCTGTGCCTCTCTCCCTCTTTCTGCAGCCCGTTTGCACCCCTTGGAGCTGCTGAGGGTTTTCCAGAACCTGGAAGGAGACCAAGAGGCCACCCGTACAGTGGTGCTCTGGTCCCTGTCTGAAATTGTTGGCGCCTGGCGTAAGCACTGGGGCAGAGAATTGTTGGGCGGGAAGGGAATCTCCAACGGGCATTGCAGCTGCCTGAGGACAGGAATATAGCATGGATTTTCAAATCCATTTGGGGTTTAAGTCCTACCCCTCTGAGGCAGCAGAAAGCAAGCTCTCCTCCCTCTTCCATATAATGACAGCCCTTCAGAGGTGGCTCTCATAAGATGGTGTCGTTCTCAGCTGCCTGGGGGGGATTTCTGGCTGGGGGTCACACCAGCCCAGGAAGGCCAGCCCACCCCCCAGCCCTGCCACAGTGTCGTGCTGAGGTCCCTGACAGTGGTCTCCGTGTGTTCTCTCTTCCAGTACCTGAGCTCTGTGTGAAGATGATGAAAGTTGTGCTGGCTGACGACACGACCAGGGTGAGGGCTGGGGGACTGGGACACTGCCTGAGTGGAGCAGCTTTTAGCTGTCTTTGTGTATAGAAGCCCCCACCTGCTGGCTTTTGTGAGAGCAAGTGTGCGGCTGCCCCAGAAGCAGCTGTTGGCTGCATTGCTTTGGGGGAGTGAATCCAATGTGCATTTGCAGGCACTCCTGCGGGCAGAAGCAAGCATTTTCCAGTGCTCTAGAGAGTGCTGAACCCCGTTCCCGTAAGAGCTGGCTCGACTGCACCCCTTTGGCAGACACGCCCTGCGCTCATGCGGTGGCTGGTGGTGAGGGTGAAAGTGGTGGACCCATTCTGGTTTGAGTTGGTTTAGAGCTGCTGAAACCCTTTGTTGTTATCAGCTGCCACCAAGCTGACATGAATATACCACTGAAGGGGTTAAATCCAATGCCACTTGAATAGGAAAAATAAGCGAATTGAATTGTGTCTCTGAGTAAATTGCAGATGTCTTTGTCTTATCTCAAATTTTAGGAATGGCCTTGCAACATTCACTCAGGTGTCTGGGAACAAAGGGAGTTAGGCTACTCCCTCATTTTGGCCATATGCATCATTTAGTATCATTTTCTAACTAACTCTTTGTTCTCTTCTGTACACGTGTATGCTAAATTAATGATGTAATGGGAAAGTTAACTAAAGATCTTTTTCTCCAGTGATGGGGGGGCTAAATGAATGATTGATTGCTGACATAGAAGGCAAAAGGTATATAGTGATGCTACCTCAATTAATTGGCACGACAGTTCTGGGATAACTGTTGTCCTTGCACAAGTAAATTGTTAACAATAAAGAAAGGCTTTTTGATTTTTCCCTGGAAACCTGGTCTTCGTCTCTTTCCTGGCCACAACACCACAGTAGGCCCAGCACTTTGGATACCTCCTCTAAAGTTCAGACTAAAACCCAAAGTGGATGCTAATCCTGCTCGTGGATCCCTTCTCTTAACCAGTGTCTCCTGCCCTTCAACTCCTATGTGTAGCTGGGCCAGAGGTAGAATCCTGCCCTTTGGCTTTTGCTCCACCAGCCCCAAGGTGCTGCTTCACCCCTTCCCTTTCCTTGGCCGCTAGGTCTGTCTTGCCACGCTCTGGCTATTGGGCAGCTGCTGCATGCTGGCTGCTTGGAGAAAGTGGAGGGCTGGTCCTTGAACTACATCTCCCTGCAGCTGGCCATCTCTGCCCACCGGTTGGTAAGGCTGCGGAGGCAGAGAGAGTCCTGTTTTGAGCCAGTTGGGGGTGAAGTGAATGATGTGGGACTCGGGGGGGGGCAAGTGCACGACTTCCCCTCCAATAACTTCCTGGAGATCCCTGAGTGGGAGGTACCCCCCCAGGCCTGACCCAACTTAGCTTCTCAAACCAGATAGGAGATGTGGTGTCTTCACTGACCAACCCAGTGGCCATGCTGGATTGGGGAGTCTGGCAGCTGTCATCTTAAGAAGTTATAATTCCCATGGCCTGTAATTTTTTTGCTCCCTTTCAGACGCACCCAACACTGAAGCTCACCATGGGTGGCCTGGAGGAGAAGGTCATCGAGAGAGTGGCCACCGAGGCCCTTCATGTTGCAGTCGCTTCTGGAAGAGGGGGCAGTCAGGTCAGTCCCTGCAAGAAAAAGATTGCAAGAGAATCAGGAATGGTCCGTGCTTGAAGGGCTTAAGGAAGGGTAGGGCTGTTGGCCTGGTCTGGAAGGCTTACATAAGTATCCGCAAGGCAGCAAGGTGGGTAGAAATAGAGAAAAGTAGACAGTCCAGAGCAATATGGAAGAGTTCTGGATGAGAACTATAGAGAAATGGAAGTGGAGCTTGTGCAGAGTGCAGTGTCCTCACAATGTGCAGGAGCTGGAAGGGGGGGTCCCATCCAAGGGTATAGCAGTGGGGAGGATGCAAAGTGAGGGTGTCCTCCTCTGTAGTAAGTTATAAGTATTATGCCTCCACAATAACATTTTTCTCCCTTCCCCAAATTTCTAGCATCGCAGAGAGGGAAACAAAAAAGTCTTCACACCTAGAAGTAGAAATTTGTGGACTAAAGGAGGTGGCGGGAAGAATTCTACCCTCCAAAATGAATTTTTTCCGCCAGCCCCCAAGTTTCTAGCATTTGAAACTTGAATTTGAAACTTCAGATGAGCTTTTAGAAGGAGAGTTTTGGCACCCCAAGAACAGGGGTGACAAAGAGACCGAGGGAAGGCCAACACAGCAGGTGGAAGAGTTCCATTTTCACTGCCTCACTCTCTGAAGTGCCAGAAATTTGAGGACTGAAGGGAAATTACACGGAGGGGAAGAGATTTCTTATTTGGAGGGGCAGACCCCTTTCCCTGCTCCTCCAGCGTAGCTGCCTCCCTGCCTCCCCCCCGCCTGCTGTCATCCAAAGGCAGGGAGAGCAGGGCACTCCCAGGCTAGCATGGATGGAGAGAGACTGGTGGAGTATGATGGGAGGAGGCACAGAGTGACTTTGTTTGGGCAAGCTGGAGTTTGGTTCCTTTACCTCTTCCCTGGAGAAGTTCCAGAGAGTTCGTTTTCCTTAGCTCCCCCAGGGGTCTAGGTGATCCTGCCCATCCCTCCAGATCCTGGTCCCGTATCTGTATAGGAAATTGTTGTTGTGTTGTTGTTGTGTTGTGGTAGTATAGGAAAATGGCTAAGGAGAGCCTGTAGTGGCCAAGAAAGAGGCGATACCAGGTTTACAGGGAAAAATCAAAAAACCATTTATTAACAAAACCTTGCGCAAGGGCAACAGTTATTTCAGAACTGTTGTGTCGATTAATTGAGGTAGCATCACTATATACCTTTTGCCTTCTATGTCAGCAATCATTCATTTACTTAGCCCGCCCATCACTGGAGAAAAAGATCTTTGGTTAACTTTCCATTACATCATTGACTGGCATACACGTGTACAGAAGAGAACAAAGGGTTAGTTTAGAAGATGATACAAAATAATGGTAGGGAGTATAGTGCCTCCCTGTAAATTCCCAGACCTTTTGCAAGGCCATTCTCTAAAATTTGAGATAAGACAGACATCTGCAATTTACTCAGAGGCGCAATTCAATTCGCTTATTTTTCCTATTCAAGTGGTATTGGATTTAACCCCTTCATTCCCCCCTTCATGCTAAATTCAAACTACTTTGCAATTTTCAAGCATGTACTATTTCCTACTTCCTTATAACACAAATAATATATAACAGCAAACTACATAGCAGCATGAGGATTCATTAACACACATTACACTTACACGCTGTTCCCAATAACGGAGGGGGTCTGATTTGTGCGTAGAGAGGTTAGCGTCCTGGTGTAACCCCAGCAGAAATCTAGCCCCAGTCTTCTCTCCTCAGGAGTTGCTGGGTCTGGTGTACATTTTGGTGGCTTCCGGAGCATCAAATGTATCACCTAGCCCAGAATTCTTCTGACCCCTCTTTCTGCAACCACCAGTTAGGCATACACATCAACTTCCTTCTTCCATTGACTTGAGCATTACGGATTAAAAAACAACACTTTTAACATGCAGAGTAAAGACTGGCAGATTTAGGAAAGCCATTATGTTAGTACAAAGTACTCTTGCTTACTGTGCCTTTTCCCATACTTACTTAGGGAACTCAATTTTATCCACATGCCTGCAGACCATTAGAATGATCTTCTAATATTGTATACTTCAAAATGCATTTTCCCTTCTTTTGCATTCAACTCATTTACATAATAACAACAGGTTATATTTTACCAAAATGCTGAGTACCCCTTCACAACTGAAGAGATAGTTTCATGCTGGGCTGACAGCCAACAACGCACCTGCCTTACATGAAAACCAATTCCCTCCATGGGGATCATGTGTTGTCATGTACCCGTTGCTTTTATTGTGAATCCTTTTCATTTTTGGCCAGCCACACTATATCAATTTGTGCACTGAGTGAAAAGTGATAATCCCAGGAGATGAACCATATACCTATTTGCCATTGTAAAAACTGGTTGCTTTCCAGAACTGACTACGGAGGACCAACCCCCCTTTTGTCACACAACTCAATAAAACCAATACTATAACTGAAAAGAAATTAACATTGAAACATTTCCCTGGGCATACTGTTTGCCATATACACATATCTTCCAATCCCTAGTGATAAAATAGGTAAACCAAACTTCCTGCCCCTCCTATACCTGCCTCAGCCCATGTTATTGTTTTCCACATTCAAGATCTGATCATGCACGTGTCCCGAGTTTAGCATCTTGGCCACCTTTACCACAGTGGGGGTTGTCACTACCGCCTGATAGGTCCCCACCCATGTCTCCTGGTTTGAGAGGGTGTGCCTGTGCTTG
>CAOKZL010004823.1:0-17808 GCA_948472985.1 Iguana delicatissima | reverse complement strand
GTACCGTGAAGTACCTCGAGAAGAAGCTGGTGGTCTTGGCTGAAGGCGGAAGCGCCTCTATCGCTCCCTTTCGCAGGAGGGACTGGATCTCTTCCAGCAGTACCGAGCTGGCCGGGGTGTAGTAGTAGACACCCCGTGGCGGAATATCCTGGAACTCTATGGCGTATCCCAGGCGGATGATGGTAAGCACCCAGGAGTCTGCAGTGATCTCCCGCCATTGGGCGAGGTGCCTGGCCAGGCTCGGATGATGGTACAAGTCCGCTGGAAGGGCGAAGGATGGTATTAGTGGTGTCCTGCGAAGACCATCAAAATCGAGACTTCGTCCCAGAAGAAGACTTCTTCAATGATGATGATGGGTGTCTTCTTAGAAGCCTTCGCGAAGCGGAGGACGTTGATGATCTCGATGCAGTTGATCTCGGAGACCGCGGCTGGTACGCCAAGAGAAGGAGGACCTTCTCCACGAAGACCTCGGTAGGAAACTGTGACAAGACTGGGCAGGTTGATTTATACCCATCTTCTTAGCAGTCAGCCAGGCTTTCACAAGGTGATCCATCGCCTCGTCGGTGGAGGTGTGGAAGAGTTCTTGGCTGTCGAATGGAAGATCTTCGATCCGTCAATGGCTGTCCTCCTGAAGCCCAGAGGACTGGAGCCACGCGTGTTAGCAAAGGGCCACCAAGCCGCCCATCACCCTCGAGGTAGCCTCCACGGCATGCCTCGAGGTGGCGATCTGTTGGTTGGCCACTGCGACTGCCTTGCCGAAGATATGAGTGGCGGTGGCACGTGGCTCCTCTGGCAGCTCAGCAAGGAGCGGCACAAGTCGGTCCAGCAAATTATGATGGTATGCTGTGAGGTATGCCATCGTATTCAGTGTCCTGGCCACCAAGGACGACGCCGAGTAGAAACGGCGACCGAAGGCATCGAGCTTCTGACCTTCATGGTCTGGTGGGGTGGGGTGAGCTCGATTGCCTCCTTTCGTCTGGGCCAACTCCACAACAATGGAATTCGGTACAGGATGGCTGAAGAGGAACTCCGGGTTCTCCTTCTGCGTCCTGTACAGGTGCTCCAGCCGATGCAGAATGGGCTGTGCTGACACCGGCTTCGCCCACGGCTGCTTCACTGCCTCCACCAAAGTTGGCAAGAATGGCAACGGTGCGGTCGATGGCGGGCAGGATTCCAGATACTGGAACACTGGGTCCTGGGCTGCCGGAGCCGGTTCGGTCACCTGAAGGCCGAGGGCAGTGGCCATGCGGAGGAGGATGGCCGAGAACTGGCGCACGTCCTCCGGTACAGACTCTGGACCTGGTTCCCCAAAGGCCAGCGGAGGTGACTCGTGGGACGAAGGAGCCGACTCCGCAGAATCCGAGTCAGTCTCGTAAGAGTCATCCGATGGGGTTGGAGACCTCTCCTCTTCCTTCTCCTCGGACGGCTTGTGGGCAGGGAGGACCAGGGTCACCGCCGGAGCTGCAGCTTGCGTCAGTACCGATGCTGCCGATGTTGTGGCCAGTATCGGAGTCACCTGCTGGGGCACCACCAAGGGCTGAGGGTGGTGGGTGGTCTGCGTTGTCGATGTTCCAGCTGCCGTTGGTTGGGCCATGGTGGTTTGTGGCACCGGATGAATAACTGTTGCAGTGGTCTGCGGGGGTGGCGAGACAGCCCTGTAGCGGAGTGAGGGCTCCCAGGACCTGCGGTGACTCGGTGACTGACGCAGTGACCATTCGTAACAGGAGTGGTGGATCTCCCGTGGTGGTGACCAGTACTGTACATCGGGATGGTAACGGTCCCTGTACAACGGGGAATATGAGTAGTAAGATCCTGCCGGCTCGTGCCACACATGCTCCTGGCCATACCTCCCAAGGTAGGAAGCAGGGGAGTACATACTCTCGCCAGAGTATTGTCTCTCCCGGCGTATCTCCCAATATTGCGGGGATGGAGGCCAGGGTCTCTCATCAGGAGAGAGGGACTCGCCACGTTGAGAGGCTGGTCGTTGCCTGACCACAGCCTCCTCCTGGCGGTCTGCCGAAGGACGGCGATCCGGCGGGGTGACCTCAGCGCTAAGCTGGGGTGGCTTGGAGGGTAGTCCTCCATGGCCTGCTCTTCGTCCGACACCTTGAGGATTTCCTGCTCCTCCGGTAGCTCCGCAGGATCCTCGGCAGGCTGGGTGGGCAGAGGTGTTGGTGGACGAGTCTCCTCAGGGGGAGGGTGCCTCTTCTCCTTCCCTCTTCTTCCTTCCCAGCTTCATCGGTTGGGGGATGCTTCTTTTGGGTCGGTGTCAGTGGCCTGGGGAAGGAGGCGGAGGCCTGCGAGCTCGCAGGGTCCTCCCCGCCTGAGTTGCCGGGATTTTAGGAATCCTCGGCAAATTCATGATCGGTACCAGGCCTGGTACTGATGAGGTGGACGGTACAGCAGCAGCCACTGCTGCTGAAGAAGAAGTGGTCGGGCGTTTCTCGGCCATGGTACCTTCTGCGGGTTTCTGAGCACGCAAAGACTCCTCCTAGCAGTAAGATTTCAATCTCGCAGATCGATTCTGGAGGGTCTGGTGGGTGAACTCGCGGCAAACCGGGCAAGCCTGGACATTATGCCCTTCACCCAAACAAAAAAGGCACTCAGAATGTCGGTCAGAAAGGGCAACCTTCCTTCCATAGGAGATGCAGTTCTTAAAAGGGCCGACATAAACTAAGAAAATGGAGTGAGAAGAAATAACCAAGTCCGAAACGCCAAGACAAGTCCGAAATCCGTAATTGTAAGAAAAAGCCAGAAATGGGTCAAAACCAATCGAGCAGTACCAAAAACCAATCCAAAATCTGAGAGAATAGTCGAGATAGCCAAAAATCCATAGTCAAAAGCCAAGAAAATCACCAAAGAGAGTAAAAGCACAAGCCAAACAAGCAAAATCTTCTCTTCGCGATGGCGGAGAAGAAAGAACTGAGGAGCGACTGTTGCTCAGCGGGCTGAACATGTGCAGTACCAACATGGGGATGGGTTCCGCCAAGCCAACGAGCTCTAGAATCTTCCGAACGCTACCAGACAGGCGTGAAAGCTCCTAACATATGAGGCACAGAGACCACGAAGAAGAATAAGACCGGTACGAGCCTGGATGCTCACACCAGGCATGTTCTCGGCCGTACCTCACAATGTGCAATGCAGAGGAGTACGGCGAGTCAGCCGGGGGCTGGGATGAGGCCCGCTCTGAGTAGGCCTCCCGCCAGCGTGGGGATCAATGTCTCACCCTGCGTTCTGGGGAGCGCAGATTCACTCCTGCCAGACGCCGCCTGATGACTGGGCGAGGCCTGAGGTGAGGCCGGAACATCCTCCGGGCGGTCTACCCCTTCTGGGTGACCGGGTGGAGACACCACGGCAGTGAGCACCAGCGGGCCCAAAGGCACAGCCGAGCTGGCGGTCTGCTCTTCATCAGACACCTCCAGGATCTCTTGTGGTTCCGACTCTTCATCTGGGTCCCCAGGCTGTTGGGTCGGAGGTGTCGGAAGGAGGGGCCTCTTGGAGAGCGAACTCCGCTTCTCCTTCCATTTCTCCTTCTTCTTCTGCTTTTCCATAGAGGCCTCTTGAGGGGGAGGCCGCCTACGCTGACCAGCAGTAAGTGGCCTAGTTGACTTAGCTGCCTGCTAGCCCGCAGGAGCCTCCCTTGAAGTCAACGAGGCCGATGGTAATCTCGGGATCCGCGGTAAGGCCGATATCAGAGGCCGAGACGACGGTACCGAGCCCAGTACCATCGAGGTAGTCAATACGGCAGCCGCCGATACTGACGAGGGTGTGGTCGCAGGCCGATGGTAATCTCAGGATCATCGATGTCGATGGTTTGAACATGATGGACTCAACAGCAGGCTGATCCCTCGCCCAAAGAGACTCTTCCCAGCAGTGGGATTTCAAACGAGATGAATGGTTCTCCAGAGTCTAGGCAGTAAATTCAGAGGAGATGGAACAAGCCTTGATGTTGTGAGTCTCTCCCAAGCAAAAGAGGCACTCACGATGTCCGTCTGACAGGGCAACCTTGCGACCACAAGTGAAGCAAGCCTTGAACAAGGCAGACATAGAAGGCAGACGACGATCAAAAAGAAAGCACAAGAGGGGGAACTCACAAGGACGACGGAGAAGACGGAGGCCAAAGAAGAAGAGAGCTGAAGAAGAAAAATCGAAGGAGGGGTTGAAAGATCCAAAATCACCAAAAAACCAAGTCCAAGTATCCAAATCCAAGCCAAATATCCGAAGTCTGAAGTCAAAATCACAGAAAAAACAGTCCGAAGAACAGCCAAGAGCGCTACTAAGCAAAGAACCTTCCGTTCGCAATGGCAGACGAGAAAGAACTGAGGAGATACCATTGGCTTGGCGGGCTGAGCATGCTCAGTACGGCCATGGGGGAGGGGTTCCCGCCAAGCTGCTAAGCTCGAGAACAGCGGTTCTCAATCTGTGGGTCAGGGCCCCTTTGGGGGTCAAACGACCCTTTCACAGGGGTTGCCTAAGACCATCGGAAAATATGTATTTCTGATGGTCTTAGGCTCCATTTCCTCCTCGGTGGTGGTGCGCAAGCGCGAGCCATGCGCTCGTGTCCTCCTGCCCCCTTTGAAGTACCTTACTAACGAAAATTTTCTTGGCATCGAGCGAGAGTGAGTTGGAAGGGCAGTCTCTGACCAGCCACTCCGAGGCTCAAACAAAGCTAAAAACATCTAGTATAAGGAAGTCTGAGAAGGCAAGAATTAAAAAGAAGGTGAAAGGAAAATTACTTGGTAATGCAGTTAAGTCTGTTAAGGGCGGGGAAGGACTCCCAACCGCTCCTTTAACTTCCAGTCGCCATGTTGAAAAGAGGCATTCAGAAAGCAAGGGAGAGGATTATGAGAGGAAGGAGCTCTCCTGACCAATCCAAGCTCGCCAGCAACACAACCAATCACACTCAAGCATGCAAGCAGCCTCTGCCAGGAGAAATGGCAGCCTCTCAGTCAGCAATTCCTTGCCCTTCTGTATTAGTGAATATAGTAGCGCAGGGCAATTTAGCATAGTGTATGGTGTCATTATTCACTAGGAGTCAAACTGCAATGCTAAGGAACGTAAAGAAGTAAGATTTGAACCTCCTATGTCCTCAATGTCTTCCCAGGGGAATGTGTCTGGGTGTAGTAGGGAGGTGATAAGACAAATGATTGCTGAAGAAATGGAAGTGCATGTTAATAGGCAAACAATATTAGTGAAATGATTTCACAAAATACATAACAAGTTTAAAAAATGTATTGCAAGTTTGACAATTCATTGAATTTGAATGTAATGTCATTATTAAGCAGTCAACAAACTACTTCAATGAATCTTTCATTTTCACATGATTTTCCTGATGATACAAAAGTTATTCAAGCTGAATCAAATGATGCTGGTGTGTGTTTACCAAAAAAGTCTACCTGGAGGTCCAAAGTGACTAGAGTTGAGGAATCTGCTTTGTCACACTGTGAACAAATCAACACTGAATCTGAAAGTGATGAGGAACCAGATTTGGCAGATACTCATGGGGATAATGACTCTAAATCAGATGGTTCTATTTCCGAGGAGGAGGATGCAGAAGATGATAATAAAGTGAGATTATTTTCCTCAGATTCTTTTAAAAATTTGCTGAAAAAGGTGTTGGTAACTCTGGGACTGGACAGTCTGGAGAGCGCCGCTTCAGATATTGATAAAAACAAGAATGTTGCATCAATTGTAAGGAATAAGCCTACAAAATCTAGTGTTATTCCCATGCCAGATTTATTTTTGGATTTAATTCAGTCTGAATGCAGTGAAACAAAATCTTCAAACTTTGTATCATTTATGGTAGACTAAATCAGATATTTACATTACGATTCATAACAGTAGCAAAATTACAGTTATGAAGTAGCAACGAAAATAATTTTATAGTTGGGGGTCACCACAACATGAGGAACTGTATTAAAGGGTCGCGGCATTAGGAAGGTTGAGAACCACTGCTGTAAAGGATGCTGGATTTGGTGAGACAGCACAGTTTGGAGCCAGAGGCAAGCACAGTTATATCACAGTTATTACAGTCTGGAAGGGGAGAAAAATAATTGCAAGGATGGAAGCAGAAGGATCTGTAATCACCTGCTGAGGTGTATGCACAATGTCCATCTTCTTGCTGGTAAAAGTCACTGACTACACCTGCAAAATGTACAATGTGGTGGCTCTCTTAGAAGGGATGGTCATCACATCACAACTATGTGTTGAGCCTCTTCAGTACATTACAGTACATGAGGACTTTATGAACAGAACACAGGGAGAAACAATCCTACAGAGCCAACAGGAAGAAACTACCAAAAAAAAAAATATTGAAGAAGACTTTAACAGTGAAGAATCAATCTGGAGGACAGCCAGAATCAGCAGCAGAACATACGCAAGGGATTCAGAACAGCTCCAGCCAAGCAATCACCTCCTACATCTTCCTGAAGACGACAGTGCTGAAAATGCACAAACAGGAGACCAGCAACTGGAGGTGCTGCATGCCAAGAAAGGAGTCAATGAAAGGTGTTGATGGCTCACCGTCCAGGATTACAGAGGCACCTGTGTGCCAGCCTGACAAGATGAACTGGGAAGTGTGCTGTCTCCCTGCCCCTCTGCATGCATCTGGGGTGTCACTGATAACCTACTGAAGCTTATGAAAAACACAGACCAGTACTCCAATGATGAACATGGAGAACATGAGAACAAGAATATGAAGGAGAAGATCACCTTGGACTATGAAACCCTGGATGGGCAGATGAAGGATTTGGAGGTGCAGGTTCTATTTTCACCAGATCTGCCACTGAAGCATAGAGGACTACACAGGGATAGGAAGGAACTGCAAGCGAATGACCAGCTATGCAGATGGTATCAACAAGAGAAGTTTGGCTTTTGGGACCATGGTCTTTGCTTCTTCAGTGGAGGACTACCAGCTACAGATGGGCTGTACCTTACAAAACCCAGGAGGAATGTCTTTGGTAGAAGCATGACAAGTCTGATCAAGAGAGCTTTAAATTAAATCCTTGGGGGGTATTAATAATAATAGTTTGATGAGCAAATTGATTAAATAGGAAGGGAATAGATGGAAAAAACATCAGATGGGGACTACTACTAGGAGGGGTGGCTAACACTTTGGTCAACAGGAATAGAATTCAAAAGGGCACTTATGAACTGGAAAATTGGGAAGAAATTAATAAAATTAAATTTAATAGAGACAAATCCAAAATTCTACATTTAGACCACAAAAAGCAAATGCACAGATACCGGATGGG
This sequence comes from Iguana delicatissima, assembly GCA_948472985.1. Lineage (NCBI taxonomy): Eukaryota > Metazoa > Chordata > Lepidosauria > Squamata > Iguanidae > Iguana > Iguana delicatissima. The sequence continues at coordinate 10,555 of CAOKZL010004823.1, read as the reverse complement.
GGATTCTTGGCTTGGCAGTACTATATGCAAAAAGCACCTTGAGATTATTGTTGATTGTAAATTGAACATGACATGGTGTGACGCTGCAGCAAAGGTGAATTTCTGGCCTGCCTTAATAGAACCACAGCGTTTGTGTCCAATAATAATTCTACTATATTTATATTCTGTGCTGGTCAGGCCTCATTTGGCATATTGCATTTAGTTCTAGGCACCTCATTTTAAGGATATAGACAAATTGGAGAAGATTCAGAAAAGGGCAGCAAGGATGATAAGAGGTACAGAGAACAGACCCTGTGACGAAAAGTTGAAGGAGCTGGGTGTTTTCAGCCTGATGAAGAGAAGACTGGAGACTGATATGACTGCATTCTTTAAATAACTACCACAGCAAGCTATCACAGCAAGGAGGGAGAAGGTTTGTTCTCTATTGCCTTGGAGAATAGAACCAGTTCCAATGGTTTTAAGATGCAGGAAGCTAGATTTGGACTGAACATTATTAAGAACTACCTGATGGTAAGAGTGGTCTGGTAATGGAACCAACTGCACAGAGAAGTAGTGAGGAGTCCTTCTCTGAATGCCTTTGAAACAAGACTAGATAGCTACCTGCTGCAAATAATCTAACTGGAAATCCTGCACTGAGTAGAAAATCAGATTTGATGATCCAGGAGGCCCCTTACCATTCTATGATTCTATCTCCCCTGAACTCCAGCACTTACAGATCTCTAGCAAAGGGTTCTGAGTACTTCAGCAACTACATGCCCCAGAATTCCATAGGATGGAGCTATGACAATTAAAATGGTATCAAGATACTATTACTTTGTATTTAGATACACATATTTGTTCTACAACCATTATTCTGCAGTTTGTAGCTTCCCACATTTTACTTAATATCCAGTACAGTGAAGATGTCATGTAAGTTGAGTATTTCTGTAGGGACTTTTATGTTCATGAGTTCAGAATGATGAAGTGATTTGAAATAAAAAGACAAAAAATCCTGCTGCACCATCAAGTACCTTACAGTGGTAACGTTAACTCAAAAATACCACCAAAAGATAATCTAAACACCCTAAAAATGAGGGCTAAACAAATGAAGCTTCTTTCACTGGGGAAGAATACTTTCAGGGAATTGGAAGATAAGGTTTTGACATAGCAAAATCTGTGTCTTCTATACATTTTGCTTTCATGATTGCAGAGAAAAATTTTCTTTTTTACAACCCTGATTTATTTGTAAGTATCAAGCTAGCTGTCCTCCTCTATGGGCTATGTAGTCTGAAACTGACGGACAATATCCAGCAAGGACAATGGGGTCTTAACGATGACGGGGAAAAGACAAATTCTGAATGGATCTTTGTCACAGTGTCGCACAGATGCCAGTGTTATATAGCGTTCAGTGTGTTAGAACAGCACTGAGGATGCTTGTTTTTACATTTCTACTCGGCCACAAAGCTCACTGAAGGTCAAATCAACAATGGCAATGACACCATGTCACAATCTAGCATCATCATCATTTATCCCTATCCAGTACAATCCTCCCTCCGCACAGTATGTAAGTGGGAATCAGCCATGCTTTTCCTAGTATAGATTATCATGACACAGGAAGCAGGAAGCCATACAGTATGTCTATACAAAATGCAACACATCTGTTGATAAGAGAAGTACAAAGAGATTATTAATGCAAAACAGTTCTCAATAACTTACTGGTTTAAAAACATTGGGTTCAGGAAAATATTGTGGGTTTCTATGAAACCAATATGGAGAAATCACCAGCATGTCACCAGCAGGAATAACAAAATTCTAAAAGCAAATATATATATAAGTATACAAACAAACAATTTCAGTATCTGTTTTAACAAAACCAGTAATAGATGATAAACACATTGGGCAACTATGGCTTTAAGATGCTTTTCAATTGCAGCTCCTCTGTCTTCTAACTACTGCTGAGGAGAGTAATGAGCCAAAAGCATCTGGAAGGCCACAGCTGTCCATCCCCTCATCTTCCACAAAAAGAATGTGCACACAGTGCTATGGGATCCATCATTTAAACTAAAAAGACAATCTGAAATGAGAATCTATGTATGCCATCATGTCTGTGAGTTTCACATAATCAATTCTTTATTCATTCTTACTATCATTGGCTTAAAGACTGTTCAACATATTGCTACAATCATACCTGAACCTTTATTGGATTCATCACTTTCTTGATAATGGCACCTGGTGATCTTAACCGTAGGGTCTCCAAAATACACCGCTTTATAAAAGGGAGGTTTTTAAGATCATCTTCAGACACTCTGACTTCTTTTGCTGGAATAGTGCACACAATATTATTTCTTATTAGCAAACTTTTGCATATTTCTGTCTTTCTACTGAATTTTTACAGCCAAGGGAGGATTAGGAGTAGGAGGGGCACAAGAACAAGTTGCTTGTCTGTAACTGTGATTCTTTAAGTGGTCATCTGTGAACTCACACAAATGTCTGAATGTTGCACTCACTGCACAGGCACAGATGACCCATTTGTGTGAGTCACAGAGATCATGAAGAAGAACTGAAGTTAACCCATACTGGGAGAAAGGTGCAACCACTACATAATGGGAGAAGGAATGTCAAAATGCTGAAATAACACTTTCCCCACCAAATATAACCAAACCTCTCAAGCTCCACTCAAAAAGTCAGTTTAAACTGGAGCAAAATCACAGCCAGGCCTTGTTTAGGAAATGCTAGGGAGGCAGAATTTGGCACATCAAATACAGACATGGCAGGGTTGTTGTTTTTTTTCCAATTCCCATGTTATTTTTACTAACACAGACATTAAAGTATATAGAACAATATATTCTAGTTGCATTGTAAAGATGCCTCCTTCACTCCAAAGATGCAACTGGAGCAGAAGCTACTTTTGTTTTTTCATTTTTATTTCATTTTTTGAAAAATATTCTAAAGAAGTATCTCAACATAAAAACAAGTATCTAGTCTATCTACAATTTACTACTGCTTATTTATTAGCATTCGTAAATTGGATCCAAGTGAGATTCTTCAAATATCAGTACACATGACAGATATCATACAAATACAAGTTATCAGAAAGTGTTCAAAACAGAACTAAAATGTGGAGCCAGTTTGCATGAAGCTAACCTAATATTAGGTTAGGACAGCACCTCAGACTCTTCCCTTGGCACTCATGGGGCTTCTTTTCCAACCCAACAGAGAGGACACACTGCCATATCATGCATCAGTCTTCTTCCAGCTACCACCTTCATTTCCTCAGTATGCCTTTAGGCCCCATGTGGGTCCAGAGGCATTCTCAGGAAATTATGATGGCAACTGGATGTGACACTTGGTTGAAGTGTACCCTAGCCATTTGCTAGAACTAAACAGACAGAAACCACTGCTGCCTGCTAAGTTCTACGATGGAGGAAGTAAGTGCAGAGTGATTGCAGTAGGTTGCTGAGTGTTCTTGGAGTTGCTGGGTGGGGGGTCAGTTAAGGGACGATTGTGGGGATTAGAATGGATGTTGGGCAATGGCATGTGGAAGTGGACTGTGTTATGGGGCAATGATGAGGCAATCATGGCAGTTAAACAAAATGCCAGGAAATGGGATGGAGGTGGGAGAGATAGGCTTGGCAGCAGGAAAATCATAAGGGGAGCAAATATAGCAAGGATTTATGTCTATACTTTTCATGTGTGTTTTCTACATGAGCTGGATTTTTCTGGGTGTTGTATGCATGTGTGAGATGGGTGGGTGTGTTTCAGGAAAACTGACGCCGGTGATTTGTGATATGATCTCACTTCTCATTTGTATATCAATGAGTCATGTCTTTCTGCATCACAGTTTGTATTCTACAAAATATATGTTAGTCACTATCCACATTTGTCATGATACTCATTTTGTGAATGTGCACATGCTTCCCTTGGCAGTCATTTCATGGGAAAACCTACAAAAATTTCTCAAAACTCCAAAATTCATAAAAGATAGAGACACCTGTAATTAACAGATAAAAACAGAGTAGAGTTTTTGGGTTTAAATTTTTACTGCTTGATTACAGAAGGCTTATGGGTATATGTTTTGGCATATTTACCTGATTTGCCATAAACAGATTCTAGCTCGTTCATGACATTTTTGTAGAAAGAAGGGTGGGACAGAATAAATGCAAGGGTCCAGAATGCAACCTACAGGAAGACCAAAGGAAATTGCCATAGAAAGACCAGAAACAATTGTCTATTAACTTAACAGAACTCAGTAGCACAAGATAGAGACAAAGTAACTGATTTATATGCCTTTAAAAGGAGATTGGACAAATACATTCAAGATGGAAATATCAATGGCTGCTGATCAGAGGCAGAATCTCTGCCTGTCAGTTGCTCAGGAACAATGGGAGAAAGATGTTGCCTTTACTTCATACTTCTAGTAAGCTTTTCAGAAACATGTTTTTGGCCTCTTTAAAAAACAGGATGGTGTAAAAGATTTCGATCAGTCCTGTGGCCTGATCCAGCTGGGCTCTTCATATTTTTTTTCATGATCAAGCATCATGGGAATGATCCAGAAAAAGCTAAACACTTTGAGGCTCAATTACTTAACAAGTTGAGCATCTAGCCTAAATTTGTGTAACACTTTGAGTATACCCGGCTGTATGAAGAAATCTGTCTTCCATTCTGGTATCAGTTTTCATCTCTGGCTGGCTTCTGGGGTGCAACAAGAAAGCAAACAAATGCTTTTCTGCACAATATGAAGAAAAGAAAGACCTGATGCAAGAATACTGTACCCAGCAGCAGCCATGTATCTGGTGTTCAGCTAACCCCTTTGTCTCTTTCAAAGCTGCTACAGCATACTTTCAGCTCCCACTCGGAACACCTCACAAAATCCTGTCTCTATGGCCAAATCCTATGATGCAACTGCATTTGTCCAGCCCAGCCTAACAAAATGAAAAGGCAGACTCAGGAGGGCAAACTAGTATCCAGTAACAATCTATTATAGCACAAACACAGATGTGAAACACCAAAATACTCTATGTTGTCATCTCATGCTCCTAGTTGAAATCATTCAGATGCATTATTCACTGATCTACAGTACACTGATCCTGGACAATGACATTTCCTTTCACAGGCCTTAGGCTGGGCTCTCCAACAACTTAGCAAAAACAACTCAGCAGAAACAACAGTTCTTGCAACAAAGAATTATATATAAGAAACAGAATTTATAACAAATGCCTAAGTCGAATCTGTTCCTACATTTTTACTTTAGCAACACTGTTACAGGACATAATAATGTCATCGTCAACATCAGGGGTTTTATACACCTGCTGATCTTCTAGTGCAATACATTCACATCAGTTACCAGCAGTATCCTACTGCATTATGCACAGGGCAACAGGTCAGTCACCAACACTAAAGAAAAAAGGACATAAATCTGACATTAGAAATGAGAGGGAGCCTATCTTCCTCCCAGGATACTCTATTACTAATTTTGAGATGGCCATTCCTGAGCAAAGGAACTTCAAAAACAGATTCCAACTAAGAGGTTTCCATTCTATTCTTTGTGATTTGAATAGTGACAAAAGGCTTTTTAAAAAAAACATACTTTGTATGTTAGTCAGCTCATGAATGCAAGAGTGTCATTGTTACCTCTCAACCATTATTAAGGTACTTATCACTGTTCTTTTTGCATGTCAGATCCCTCTGAAATCTCTATTCACAATCCACCTGCATAAGCATATGTCAGATCTGCCAATCTGAGGTAATATCTTATGCAGTTGACACAGTGTACACTGTCCAGGAGACCACATGCCCTGAGGAGACAGCAGAAGGTGCCCTGTGTTTGGGAGGACATCCCTGACTGTGTGTTTTTGAAGGCTTGTGTGGGTGTGTTCATTTCTGGCCTTGTGCTCTCCCTGAGCATATGGTTTAAGGGAGTGGGGCTTCTGCTGAGTCACTGGCTTGCCTGGGGTGAAGCTAGCAGCCACTAGCTCTATATAACTGCTGCCTCTGTCTTTCAAACTCATTCCCTGAGGAGAGAGCAGGAGGTGAGAGGTGTTTGGGAGGACATCCTTGACTGTTTGTGTGTTTTTAAAGACTTGTGTGGTTTGTATTTTTTCAGCCATGTGCTCAGTCCCTGTGGGTCAGCAGCATGTGCCTGGCGTGTGCAGTTAGGCTAAGAGTTGAACAGGAGCTCTGTTAGCAGGCAAAGCCAAATGGCATTAAATGTGGGTGATTAACAAAAGAGTTTTGAGGAGCAGGCCCAGATTTTTGTTTCAATGCCTACTTAAGACTACTGAATACAGAATATGAGGGAGCAGCTGAGGTCACCTGCATTAGCTGTGGTATGTTAGTATTCTAGCCAGAGGAGGTGGGTAGCTATACCTGCAGCAAATGCAAGTTGATGGCCATCTTGGAAGAGAAGGTCCAGCAACTTGAAGCCCCTGTATCTAGTCTTCAATGTATTAGGAAGCACAAGGTTTTCTTGGATAGAGCAGAGCAGACTGTCCTGAAAGAGGAACACACTCAGAGGTGATGTCTCTGAGCAGGAGGTCAGTTCCTAAACATAGGAAATTGACACTTGGAGGAATATGACACATAGAAGTAGAAGGACCAGGGATCATTCAGTGAGTCTGGGGCTACAGAATCGATTCAAAGCTCTTTCTCTTATCAGAGATCATAAGGAACAGCAACAAGAGCAGCAGTGTCACTCCTTAGAGAATGTGCAGGTGTCCTTGGAAAATTCAGCACATGGAATGGCCCTTGCTAATCCTCAGAAGAGACGGGCGGTGGTGGTAGAGGACTCCCTGCCGAAGGGAACATAAGCAGTGGTTTGTAGACCTGATAAGATGACTCAAGAGGTGTGCGGTCTCCCCCGGCACAGAGAAGCTGACAAGACTTGTGAAGCCCACTGATCATTACCCCTTCCTTTTGGTCCATGTGGGAACCACTGACACAGCAAGACATAGCCTTCAGTATATTACAGGGGATTAAGATGCTCAGGGTAGAATCTTCCCAGTTAAAGGACACAGCCCAGGAAGGGAGAGAACAATAGTGGAGGTGAACAACTGGTTCTGCAGATAGTGCCGCCAGGAACAATTTGGCTTTTTGGATCATGATTTGCAGTTGTTTCATGAAGATGGCCTACTGGCAAGTGATGGGTTGCACTTCACAGCAGTTGGCACAAACATTTTTGCTAAGACAATCTGATCAGGAGGGCTTTAAACTGAGTTATGTGGGGGAGGATGACAATATTCTTGAGGGCAGGAGTTCATCAAGTGCTAGAGATAATACTTTGAATGTTACTGAGAGAACAGCAAACAGTACAAGAGCCTGTAGGAGGAGAAAAAAAAAGTAGCTAGAGGGAATGACCTACAGTCTTAGATGTCTCTACACTAATGCCCAGAACATGGGAAATAAACAGGATGAACTTGAACTCTGAACACAGCAAAGCATGAACACAGAAAAACATGAGTCTCATCCCTGAGATGTCAACCTGACATCAATACTAAGAAAGGTCCTAGAGTAGATCATTAAACAGACAGTCTGTAAACATATAGAAAGGAACACCCTGATCGCTAAAAGTCAGCATGGGTTTCTCAAAAACTAGTCCTGCCAGACTAATCTGATTTCCTTTTTTTGACAGAGTTTCAAGCTTGGTGGATGAAGGGAATGCTGTGGATCTAGATTTCCACAAGGCCTTTGACAAGGTCCCCCATGATATTCTTGCAAGCAAGGTAGTAAAATGTGCATTAGACACTGCTACAGCTTAGGTGAATTTGTAATTGGCTGACCGGCCAAATATAAAGGGTGCTCACCAATGGCTCCTCTTCACCCCCAAGAAGTGACTAGTGGGGTGCCACAGGGTTCTGTCCTCGGTCCAGTGCTATTCAACATCTTTATTAATACTTGGATGAAGGAATAGAGGACAGGCTCATCAAATCTTCAGATGATAACAAATTAAAGAGAGATAGTGAATACCCCAGAGGGCAGGATCAGAATTCAAAATGACGTTGACAGATTAGAGAGCTGGACCAAAACTAACAAAATGAATTTTAACAGGGAGACATGTAGGGTACTATACTTAGGGAGAAAGAATGAAATCTACAGATACTGGATGGATGACACCTGGCTTGAAAACAGTATGTGTCAAAGAGATCTACGAATCTTAGTGGACCACTAGCTGAACATGAGTCAACAGTGTGACATGGCAGCTAAAAAAGCCAATGTAATTCTAGGCTGCATTGATAAGAGTATAATGCCGTGATCAAGGGAAGTAATAATATCACTTTATTCTGCTTTGGTTAGACCACACCTGGGAATACTGTGTCCAGTTCTGGGAACCACAATTCAAGAAGGATATTGACAAGCTGGAGGGCAACCAAAATGATGAAGGGTCTAGAAACCATGCCCTATGAGGAGCAGCTTAGGGCGCTGGGTATGTTTAGCCTGATGAAAAGAAGGTTAAGAGATAACATGATAGCCATGTTTAAAAATGTGAAAGGATGTCATGTTGAAGATGGAGCAAGCTTGTTTTCTGCTGCTCCAGAGACCAGGACACACAGCAATGGATTCAAAGTATAAGAAAAGAGATTTCACCTAAACATCAGGAAGAACTTCCTGACAGTAAGAGCTGTTCAACAGTGGAATATGTCACCTCAGTGTTACCCTAGAAGGTGGGGAACCCCTTGAGGTCCTCTAGCAGTACCCACAATTTCATGGAAACATGGGGAATTAATTAGTTGAAACCTGGAAGAGGCAGGGTAACTATCAGGATCTTTCCATCAATGTTTATGGAGTCCTTGCAGGAAAACCAGCCAGAGACACAAAAGTAAACTAAAAATGTGTTTATTGAAGGGAATTCAATCATTTATGCACACAAGATTCAAACAGTCACATACTCACAGAAGAGCTAACTGAAAAAAAGGGACGAAAGAGTTGATAGCAAAGTTTCAGAGTTTTGGGCTATACTTACCAATCCAGAAGAGTAGTGAAGAAACAGTGAGGTGGCTTAGACAAACCGGAATTCAGAGTGACAAAGTGGCATTCAGCAAGCAAAAACAGTGCACAAGATGATTCAAAGCTAAGGGTTTTTATATTTAATCATGACCTGGAGGGCATTGATGGAAATGGCTGGTGGAATAGGCTGATGGCTTTAGCATGTAGGTGACAAGGAGTTAATAGCTGGTTTAATAGTTTTATACCATTTGGGCAGGGTGGGAGATAAAATAATAGGTGTTGAGGAAAGAGGAAACAGGAATATACTGATCAACATTTCCATGTGAACACTAGAGATTCTTTTGTCTCATTGGTGGTTAGATGGGAGTTTGTTAGCACTTGAAAGTTTCTGGTAACAGTTCTGACTATGACCTAGCTGAGCCTGGAAGGGACTTCTTTGACCTGCGTATCTGGCCAACTTGTCTCTTATTCAGCTTGGTTTTCAGCCATAGCAATGTATAACAGATATATATCAATTAAGCTATAGTAAATGTTGGGGGGTGCATGGCTACTAACATCAGAGTGTGGTGGAGTCTCCTTCTCTGGAGGTTTTTAAACAGACGCTGGACAGCCATTTGCTAGGGCTGCTTTGAGTATGTGTTGCTGCATGGCAGGACACTGGACTCAATAGCCATTGTGGTCTCTTCCAACTTTATGATTCTATGAGTCTAATAAATTTCTTGGTCTTTAAGAATCTCTTTTGTCATTTTAGTCTTGATAATTCTCATAAAGACACTTGTGTTTAAATTGATTCAAAGATCTGTATCGGAATGAAAGTTGTGGGATACCATGGCCTGAAGAAGGAGATCTTTTCCCTGGACCATCTCAGCAGATACTGAATCAATTCCTCTTGCAGACATTTTTGAAATATAGAAGAGGAAGAATTCTGAGATTAGGTTTTTGCTCTCCATACTATGTTCTCAATGGAAATATCTAGATTTCTCACATACCCATCATTTCTGATCATAAGCTCCATCTGTGCTCGGCATCCTTTCATTGCTACTAATTAAGCCAGATCCTGATCACAGTTGTAGTAAACATACTTACTACTAGAGGACATGCCTGAAAAGCAGAGTGGTACCCATTTAACTGAGGATCGATTTCAGGAACACACATCATCCTGCAGAAGTAATTCAAACCTCAGTAGATTTCAGCCCATTCGCCATAACAGATAGCTTGTTCTAGAACCTACCCACTAGCCTTACCTTGGCCTCTAGTTCTCATAGTACGCTGCCTTAGATTCTGATGGGTGACTGAAATGGAATGCTCACCCTCTGGCTTGCCCAGCAATTGTGGTGAAGTAGAACCTACTCTATTTCTCACACTGGACTCAGGAGAAGGTGTCCACATGGATCCTAGTTTAAGTCCTCCAGACTACTGGTCACTAGACTCAGGTTTAGTATTAGGAATCTGATCCACTTTCTGAATTAGCATCTCCAGACTCAGAAGACTCATCATCCTCTGCCTCTAACCTTCAGTTTGGGGCCAGGACAAGTGGACAGCTATTCACATCAGTATTTCTTACCAAAGAACAATGGTTTTTAAATTCAGTTTACTAATTTAAAGGAAGCCTCTTCCAGCTCATACTTACAGGAAC
>CAOKZL010004822.1:0-17252 GCA_948472985.1 Iguana delicatissima | reverse complement strand
GGCCCCTTCCTGAAACTGAAGGCTTACTTGGACGATCTTGCAGTAATGACACAAAATCCATTAGATTGAATGAAGAATCTTTTGGGAAAAATTAAGATGTTTGGGATATCTACCAGGTTTAAAGTGACCTGTGATAAAACAAATCTGCTGACCTAAAACATATATTCAGAAGAGGAACAGGAGTTAACTGTTATTTCCAAACTTAAAAGGAGCGGGGGGGAATTAAATGCCTGGGAGTTACAACAATCTATTCTTTCAAAACCATTGTGAAAAAGTCTGTTAAGAAATTAAAAGAGATTTAGAAAAATAGGGAAAGTTATCCCTCCAAATGAATGGAGTTTGGGGAGAATTGCGGTAATAAAGGCAAATGTTTTGCCAGGACTTTTATTTTACTTTCAGATGATTTCTATCATGAGAAATGGAATACGCTTTGTACAACAGGAGAAAAAAAATCCCAGACGTAACAGCCTCCCTAGATTCTGCCCTCTCCTAGAGAGGTGTTGGAGTCTTGTTTTCTGGATGTAGAACCACAGAATTATAGGATTGGAAAGGGCTCCAACCTCCTTCTCAGCGCAGGATCGCCAGGTAAAGCATTCCCAGCAGGGATCTGTCCAGCTCCTTTTTGAAGACATCCAGGGAAGGAGGCCACCATTTGGATCGATGGCCATTGTGGTCTCTTCCAACTCTATGATCCTATGATCTTTCTAGGCAACTGGTTCCATTTGCTAAACCACTCTCACTGTCAAGAAGTTCTTTCTAAGGGTCAATATAAATCTGCCTTCCTATAACTTAAAACCATTAGACCTAGACAGGATCGAAACTCAAAATGGCCTTAACAGATATGAGCGATGGGCAAAAGCTGACAAAATGTATTTCAACAGAGCGAAATAGAAGGTCCTATATCTAGGCAGAAAAAAACGAAATACACAAATATAGGATGGGAAGCTGCTGGCTGGATAATAGTACGCGTGAAACGGATTTGGGAGTCTTGGTGGACCACAGGCTGAACACGAGTCAGCATTGTGATGCAGCAGCCACGAAAGCCAACGTGATTCTTGCTTGCATCAATAGGAATATGGTGCCTAGATTGAGGGAGGTAATGGTACCACTCTATTCTGCTTTAGTTAGACCTCATCTGGAAGACGGTGTCCAGTTCTCGGCACTTCATTTCAAGAAGGATATGGACAAGCTGGAGCGTGTCCAGAGGAGGGTGACCAAAATGGTGGAGGGTCTGGAAGCCATGAAACTCTATGAGGAGCGGCTTAGGGAGCTGGGTATGTTTAGTCTGTAGAAGAGAAGGTTGGGAGGGGACATGATAGCCATGTTTAAATATTTTTGAAAGGATGTCATGTGAAGGAGGGAGCAGGCTTGTTTTCTGCTGCTCCAGAGACCAGGACAAGGAGCAATGGATTCAAGCTAAAGGAAAGGAGATTCCACCTGAACTTCCAGGATTCCATAGGATGTTGAAAGTGGAATAACAGCGCTATAACAGTGTATTGCGGAAATGGCCTCACACACACTTTTGACTTGATGGGTGGAGAGCTATTTCAGGGTGCAAGAAGTGAGTTTACAGCCTTGGCTTTCTCACAGTTCAGTCTGATCAAACTGACATCACAATGCCAATATAGATTTACACCCAGTACTCAGAAGGTAGGACTTCTTGGCCCCTCTCAATAAACGGTAGCCAGATCTAAAAGTTGCAAAACTTCTTGGGATGGCATCATAGTATTCCTCCAATATTTTTAGATATGACTGAGATGGACAAATTGACAGAATCATTAAGATATAAATCTATTAATGAATTTTAAAAGTGCTGGGAGAGGGTTATTGTGGACTGAAAGCAAACAAGTTACACTAGGATTAAACTGAAAATTGCATTTAGAACACTTTTAGTAGAACTACATTTTTTCCTATTTTTTTCTTTTATGTATCACATATATTTAATAACTGTATCTGTATTACCAGTGCCAAACTACTACAATAAGAAAACGATGATAAATTTGAGGCCGTAAAAGCTTCAAAAGTTGACAATCACTATGATCTGGGGAGAGGGACATTAATGACAAAGTGTTTTATATTTAAATACTTGTACTTTGCAGATAAACTCTGTAAGGTTTTTTTTTTTAACTTCTCTTCATATGTTTATGTTTCGTTAATGATTGAAGGGTTTGTAATGTACTGTTTTTTTCTCTTGCTCATACTATTTCATTATATATATATATATATATTTCTTTCGTGTAGTCTTAATAAAAATTATTCTATAAATCAATCAATAAACGGCTGCCCTGAAACTTAGCACAGAGCTGGTTCAAGTCAGTTCCATGGGAATAAAATGTAGTTGGCCATTTCTGCACTACCCTGTTATAATACTATTATTCCACTTTCAGCCTTCTCTGGAATCCTGGGGTTTGAAGTTTGGGGGAGGCATTTAGGATTCTCAGCCAGAGAGCTCTTTGGCCTCAGTAAACCACAAACCCCAGAATTCCACAGGAGGTTGAAAGTGGAATAATGGCACTGTAACAGCGTAGGGCAGAAAGGCCAGTTGTTTTTTTACGCTACAGTCAGACCCCTATTTGTGTGGGTGTTAGGAGTGCAGGATCCCTACGAAAGTGGAAAAACTTAAATATATGAAGCACGCCCACCCTGCCCATGCATGCTGCAGACTCCTTTCCCGCCAGTAGCCCTTGCCCATACCTCCCTTTCCCACCTTGGCACCGGGACACATCTGCAAGATTTTCCAAACCCCTCCACCTCCTAGGAACTCAGTACTGAAAGCAATTTTGGCAGCCGCAGCCAAGGACCACAGTGGCTCATATGCCTTGGCCCGCTCTTCTCCCCCTCTGCTTTCTTGCCAACAGCCCTAGCTGTGCATCCTTTTCTCACCCCGGCACCACAACGCCTCCGTCTCGCTCGAGGCCACCTCTGCAAGATTTTCCAAACCCCTCGGCCTCCTAAGTCCACTGGCGCCAATTTTAGCAGCAGCCTCCTCCATCGCTGTGTCACCTTCTTGCCCTGGTGAAGGACAGCTTTTTCTGAGAAACAGGCAAATTTGGCCAGACGTTTCTTGGTTCAAAGGCTAGAGGTCAGATTTATTGAATACAAAAATACAAAAAGATTCTGTTATAACAGGGTGCCGATAGAGATTCGGAACCTGGAACAAAGGATGGGACATGCTTTTATAATCTGGGACCCAGGTGATCAGGGTGCACACCCACTGCAGCATTTTTCACTAATCACAGTATTCAGGTAAACATTACACACACCCATTGCAGCCACCCACCCCATAGTAGGTAGTTGCCCAGAAACTTCTAACCACATAAGGGTAAAGGTCCAGAGACTTCTGACCATGTAAGGAAATCCCCAGAGGGGCAGGTAGTATGAAGTTTCTTCCAATCACAGGTGACCTTCCAGATATGGCCAGGTTCCGGTGAGGTGGCAATAGACACGAGTCAGCAGACGGGAGGGGCTGGGGTCTCCTGTGTACGTGACAACTCCTTAATCTGTGATGGTGATTGTCTTTCCCCCACTCACAGCTGCTTGCCACACCCACTTCTCCAACATCTGGATGGTGGGGAGGTGGCATCCCAGTGCCAACCTGGGAAAGGGAAACACGGACTGGGGCTGATGGTAGGAAAGGAGACGGTGAGGAGGAGGAGGACAAGTCGGTTAAGCAGCAGCCACAAATTCACAATTAAGAAAACCCATGGAAGCAAAACTATCGTTGAGCACCAGCTGTACACCACTATAAGCCAGTGATATCACCTACCAGCAGCCAGCATGGTCAAGTGGCAGGACTAGGACTCCAGGAGGCCTGGGTTCAAATCCCCTCTCAGCCATGGAAGCCAACTTGGGCAAGTCATACCCTCTCAGCCTCACGGGAGGGGAGAGGCAAACCTCCTCAGAAGAAATCTTGCTGAGATAAGTTCGTCGTAAGTCAGAATCTGTTTGAAGGCACACGACAAGCGGTGTCCAATGGAACCTTGGGACTTGTAGTTTGGGTCAGCATTAGAGCTCTTTGGCAAATAGTACTGAACAGTGCACTTCACGCAACCACACATCTCAGGATTCTTTAGGATGCTTCCACAGCAGTGCTAGTGTTTAGGTGGCTGTGCTGTCTCGCTTTGATATCGTTTAATTGATATAAAATCACACACTACTACGGCCAAAAGCCATGCTGAATAAGAGGTGAAACTGGCCGGATAAATCAGATTTCATCCAAGCTTGCCGGGCCATAAGCATGAAGTTTTTAAATGCTAACCGACTTTCAGCCAGCAACCCCAGACAGGGATGAGATGGAAGACTCATCCAGGTTCCCACGGAAGAGTCGATGGCTGTTACACCTCTCACCTTCGCTGTGTTCCTCTGCCTGCCCAGATATGAACTTGCGTGCTCGAGAGTATTTGTTACCAACTGCGTTGCTGGGTTGACCTGAGAGCCATTTGCACCCAAGCTCTCACAACAAAGGAGGAAACACAAGGTATTTACAACTAGGGGCCATCATCCCCTGGATTCCCACGCAAATGCACATTTGAATTCCAAAAGTTTACTCTTCTCTCAAA
This sequence comes from Iguana delicatissima, assembly GCA_948472985.1. Taxonomy (NCBI): domain Eukaryota; kingdom Metazoa; phylum Chordata; class Lepidosauria; order Squamata; family Iguanidae; genus Iguana; species Iguana delicatissima. The sequence goes on along the minus strand of CAOKZL010004822.1, from coordinate 12,693 downwards.
ACAAACTTCTGTCAGTTAGCTCCGTGGGAGAGTGTTTGAGCTGAACCAGAAAATCCCATTTCAAAGCACAGAAAGGGGATTAAAAACCCTGAAGTTTTGCAGCTTTGCACCAGCGTTCTCCACTTTCTGGACACCACCATTTCCGCACTAGACTGCTACGGTGCTATTATTCCACTTTCAACATCCTAGGGCTTGCAGTTTAGGGAGGGGCCCTCAGCGGGGCCCTCTCTCTAAACTGCAAACCCTGGGATTCCATAGGATGTTGAAAGTGGAATAATAGCACTATAACAGTCTAGTGCGGAAAGGTTACCCCCTACAAACACACACAGGTCTCCTATTTTGAGCTAATTATTCCCTATTATACCTCTTCGGGTAACACTAGAACCATGTAGTGTGTGGGATTTTTTTTTAATGACTTACAACTTCAATGTTTGTCCGAAAAAGAAATCATGCTTTGCTTATCTGGCACAGATAACGGAGCTAGGAGTGTAGCAGAAGGAATATGACGGTTTGCAACAGCAATTGGGATAGATTCTTCGCCCCTGTATGACGTGTGTGTGTGTGTGTGTGTGTGTGTGTGTGTGTGTGTTATACACATACTTGGCAGAGGTGTATAAAAGAAAGAAGGCCCGGTTAATAAATATCGGTACATTAATTAATCCAGCACCAAAGCTGTCCTGTTCCTCCTTCCCTCCCTTGCACATTCATTCATATTTTCAACCCTTCTTTCCTCGGAACTCACAATTAAATCACCGGCTAAAGAGGAGGGTCTGGAAAATATAACGTCCAGCCAGCGAGAGCCAATGCGGCATAATGGTTTGGAGATCAGGGTTTGATTTTCACTCAGCTATGGAAACCCTTTGGGTGACCTTGGGCGAGTCACACACTCTCAGCCCCCAGAAAACCCCATGACAGGTTCACTTCAGGGTTGCCGTAAATCAGAAAGGACTCTTAAGGGACACAACACCAACCATGGCCATTTCCGCACGAGCCTGTTATAGCGCGATGATTCCGCTTTCAACCTCCTATGGAATCCTGGGGTTTGCAGTTTCGGGAGGGGCCGGCCGGCCCCTCCCGAAACTGCAAACCCCAGGATTCACAGGAGGTTGAAAGCGGAATCATCACGCTATAATAGGCTCGTGTGGAAATGGCCAACGTCCAGAATTCGCTCACCACATATGCCTGAAATGAAGACGACAGCCTTGCAAAAATGACAAAAGCAGACCTTGCTGAAGTTTTGGACTACAGGGCCCAGAATCCCCCAGCCTTCAAGGTGGCAAAAGATGCAATCATTCACTGACAAGATACCTTGGCAAAGTTAATTTTTTGAATGCCAAAAGCATACAGTCGGCCAGTAAACAGTTACAATGACTGCAATCCAATAAAATAATGGCAAAAGAACTTGGCAAACTTCCTTTTCTGGACTGCAACGCTCAGAATCCCCCAATCCAATAAAGTTGTTCATGGCAGGGGTGACTAGGACTACAACCTCCAGAATCCTCTAGCCAATGAGGCTAACATAAAAGCACTAAACGATAACAGTGGACAAAGTTGCTTTCTTGGACTACAGTTCCCAGAATCCACTGCCAGCCAGCAGGGCAAAAATACATGCAAGAAAAATCCTAACAAGAGAGCTCAACAAAATTACTTTTGGGCTGTAGCTCCCAGCTAGCGCATAAGCAATAAATGGTAGCGGCAGAACTTGGCGAAGCGACTTCACTGGACCGCATTTCCCCCAAATCCCCAATAAGCTCAGCAAAGTTACTTTTTTGGACTGCAACTCCCAGGATGCTGGCGACGGGAGAGTCTAAGAGCTGTCCTCTTCCAAATCCGTAACGGGGCCAAAGTTTAGCAGGGGGAAAAGACGCGCCCGGACGAGTCGCTTCCAGGGCACTCTGCCCATGCTCAGGAGCACCTTCGCCTTGGCACCTGCGGCGGCGGGGGAGGGACGCTCGATCCCCCCAGGGGTGGCCTTTGCCTGGCATTGCCGCCCCCGCTTTCCCCATGCATTCCCCCCACCCAGCCACCCAGCCTTCCCTGTTCCTCGAAAGGAGGCGATCCGCTTTCTCCGCCGTTTCCTCCTCCGTAGGAAAGTGAAACCGAAAGGGAAGGTCGGGCTCGGCCAGTCCTCATGCACGGCGGCGGATCGTCTCGGCTCCGGGCTCGGGATCGCACGCAGCCCCCACCCCCGGGGGCGTAGAGGGGGATAAAGCGGGGGAAGACAGCGCCACAGCGCCGCAGCGCCGGCGGATCGGGCCCTCCGCGGGGCGCCATGGCTCGGCGGCGGCGGCTGCGGCTGCTCCTCCTCCTCCTCGGAGCAGGGCTCCTCTTCTCCGGCTCCGGATCCCCCCAGCCCGCCCCTTCTTCGGAGGGTAAGTCGCGCCCCCTCCTCGGTGCACGCGCTTTTCCTCCTCCGGCCGCCGACCGCTTTCCTCTCCTGCGGGTGCGGGAAGGCTGGAGAGGCACCTCTGGGCACGCCTGCGCACGCGCGTCCACCGGGGGCTCTAGGAGGGGGCCCAGGGCTCTTAAAGCGGATCGAGCTGTTTAAACTATGCGCGCATAGGAGGTTGCCGCACTGAACGGTGGTAGCGCTATTATCCCACTTTCAACCTCCTATGGGGGCACAAGAGATGCCTTTGGGGCTGAAAAGGAGAGAGCAAGGGGTGGAAAAAAGACATCTAGCGGCTGCTTTGAAACTCATTTTTTTATTTTAGCAGGAGTTTTCATGGGTATCAGTCCACTTTTTCAGATGCAATATAAAAGGGATATTAAAGCCTTGTGTTATTGAGCCTATTTGCGCAGGACTGGCAGTCGGATAGAATCTAATAGGACCCGGGTTTTTTCGAAAAACATTTAAGGTTGTAATCCTTAAATCAATAATATTAATATTGTTTCACTCTTTTTAACTTATGGGCATTTCTGCTCTAGTCTTTTATAGTGCCCTTATTCCACTTTCAACCTCCTATGGCATCCTGGGATTTGTAGTTTAGGGAGAGGAATTTGGAATTCTCAGCCAGAGAGCCCTTGGGCCTCAGGAAACTACAAACCCCAGAATTTCACAGGCGGTTGAAAGGAGAATAATAGCGCTATAACAGTGTAGTGCGGAAATGGCCACAGTTAGAGCCCTTTGAGACCGCTGGTACAGATATGGGTAGTTTATTATTATTATTATTGAAGAAAAGTAAGGGGAAACAAATGTAACAGTGACATAATATCCATTCTCTACCATTTTTTTCCATTTTCCTCCAAGGAGGAGTGAAAAAAAAAGAAGTAGAAGTATAACTTATGTTGGTTTTTATTATATTTTTATGGAAAACAAATTCAAGATAATAGATGAGGTATTGGTAGTTTTATAAGTCCTGTGCGAGAAACTTCCAAGTTTCTACAAATCCCAGGATTCCATAGATGCAATTAAAGCAGGATCAAAGGGCTGGAATGATGTGATGGGAAAGAGACTTTAGACCAGGGCTTTCCAAACAGTGCGCCACGACACATTAGTGTGTCGCCCGAAGTGTGTAGGTGTGTCGCCTAGAATCTTGGAAATGTATGTTATTATTTTATAAATCATACATTTTTAAAAATATATGAAAAGTTTTCAAGAGATACGTTGCGTCCCTATGCATTTTGTTATTACAATTGATGTATGTGTCTGTGTGTCTCTTATAAGGGTTTCATTTAACCTCTGGTTTGCTAGTAAAACTGAATTACTGCATCATGAGAAGTGATGCATGTCCAAAAAGTGTGTCACCAACATGAAAAGTTTGGAAAGCTCCGCTCTAGACTCTCGGGTAGCTTGCTGCGCTTGAAAACGAGGAACAATTAAAACCCTGGTAAGGGGGAATACATTTGTAAAATAGGAAAGTGGGCAGATTCAACAGTCATTAACAGCCCAGTAATGAAATATTTTTTTAAAAAAACTAAACGTCATCACATATTTTGTTTTTGGTTCCAGCCATCAGCCTCCCACCAATAAGTCTGAATGATAAGTGGCTATAATCTCAAGGTTGTTACGGAATTTGCTGTCCTTGTGTGCTGTAGTGATAATAAACTATAATAGTAATAATAATAATTTAGTATAATAAATTTATTATAATAAATAATAAAATAATAATACAACTCTCACTCTCAAAACTGGAAGTTCTCCTTTTCCAGTCTGAACTCAAAAATCTTGAGATGTCCGTAACTTAGGGCCTTTCTGCACTACACTGTTCTAGTGCTATTATTCCACTTTCCAACATCCTATGGACTCCTGGGGTTTGCAGTTTATGGAGGGGCATTTAGAATTCTCCGCCAGAGAACCCTTGGGACTCAGTAAACTATTAACCCCAGAATTTCACAGGATATCGAAAGTGGAATAATAGCACTATAACAGTGTAGGGCAGAAAGGACCACAATGAGCATCTGAAATTCTAGAGGGGGGAAAAAAAATACGGTCATAAAATAACAAAACGGGCACATTCCGCAGTTGCTAAGAGCTCAGTGATAAACTATTTTGAAAAAAATAATGTCATCTCGTATTTTGGTTTTGGCTCAAGCCATCAACCTCCCATCAATTAGGCTGAATAATAAGATGGGGCTACGTCACAGAAGTATTACATAATTTGCCTTCCTTGTGTGCCCTGGTGATAATAATAATACTAAAACCCTGACTCTCAAAACTAGAAATTTCCCACTTTCCAATCCGAACTCAAAAATCTTGAAATGTCCGTAAGCCGGAGGTGAGAGGGTCACCTAGGCTAGATTATAAACCTTGGCTCCGTCCTGTGTTTTATCGTATAAGTGAGAAAATGGGAGCTTCCTCCTTGATTTGTTAATTGCATTCCTCCTTTAAGATAACAGACTCTCCAAAATAAGCAAATACCTAAGTTCCTGTTGAATGTTCACGTGCTGCCTGAAAATGATAACCAGATTGGAACCGTTTAATGTTGATTCATGCCAGACAGAGAGGATGTGCTTTGCACTAAGTGTTAATTGTTTTCTGCGTGTTTACATGAGGAAACCCACCCGTTTAGTGTATATAAGGTGGGCGCAGGGAAATGTGTTTGGTCTCACTTTGGGCCTCCATAAATGGGTACTTATTTCTCCTGCAGAAATAAACCTTGCCTTTTCCTAATTCCTTGCTCAGGTTTCTTTGCTAATCTGGACCCTTTGCAAGGCAACAAATCTCACTCTAATGACCATGTCAAGCAAATTCTAGATGATGCTGACTCTTGGCCCTTTTCACACGGCCTTTTCCATGCGAAAGGGCGCCTGGAGCGTTGTGCGATTGTGAGGTGTGATCTGCATGATGCACTCACAATCGCATGACGCTCCAGAGTAGGGCAGGCGCCGATCGCGCACCTGTCATTTTCGGCTGGAAGCCAAAAATGGTGCACGATCACGCATTGCTCCCGGGCCCCGCGCACGCTTACCTGGTGTGCGGAGCCTCCGGAGCCGCGCCGGTCGCACTTCCTGCCCCAGCGCAACCTGGGAAACTCTGGAAGGAAGGAAGGAAGGAAGGAAGGAAGGAAGGAAGGAAGGAAGGAAGGAAGAGGCAGGGCTCTCGCGCGAGCAGGCAGCTCGTGTGGGGCCGAAGGACCCTGGACGTGAGAGCCTCTCGCCGGAGGCTGCTTGCGTGATCCCCACACCCCAAGCGCCGGAAGAAGTTAAGGTGCGGAAAGGGCCTCTCTCCGAGTGTTTTCTTGGAAATAATTATTCAGAGGCACTTTGGCCTTGCCTTCCTCTTAGGCCGAAAGAGTGTGACTCACCCAAGGTCACCCACTGGGATCCCATGGCTGAGCAGGAGTTTGAATTCTGGACTTTTGCACTTCTTGTCTGAAAGTGTGGTGGAATCTCCCACTTTGGAGGTTTCTAAAGAGATGCCAGACAGCTGTTGGGAGTGCTCCGATTGTTATCCCTTTATGGCAGAATGGGGTTGGACTGCACGGCCCTTGGGGGTCTCTTTCGACTGTTCTACAATTCTTTTTTTTTTTTTTAAATTTATTAACATATACTTAATATAAAAAAACAACATAGGGAGTTAACAAGACAAACAGTAAATTAACAAACTGTACTATCTAATACTAAACTAGACTACAACTAAATTAAAAGAAGGCCAAAAATACGTATAAATGACTTCTAAGTCACCAGCTTTTCATTCTAAGATAATTTACGAAATATATTTCTTCTAATGTGTCTGTTATTGTCATGCTACTGCCTAGTATATAAAAATTATAAGGCTTATCTGCAAATAAATAATTGACTTTTCCCCCCAACAGTCTCTTAGATGTACTAATCAATTTATCCCAGTTATTTTTTAAATATGACCAAAGATCCTTAAAATAGTTAATTTACTCATTATCCAAATCCAACATCTTTCAACAGCCAGTCTTTGTGTAAAGGAATAGCCACACTTTTCCATCTCTGTGCATACAGCACTTTTGCCATAGCTCTACAATTCTCTGAGGATTTCTTGGCAAGATTTGTTCAGAGTGGGAAGTGGCCTGGCCAACAGCAGAAAATAAGGGTGGTACAATCTCTTTCCTTGACGCCCCTTCCAACCTTTTTTACTATCAAGACCTTGCCAGACTGATCTCAATTGCGGCAATACATTCCAGAGAGTGCCAAGGTATGAAGAGTGTGGTAATTAATGGTCAAAATATGAGATTTAAAACCATTTTTTCCTCTCCAAGACCCAGTCACTGCATAGAGGCAGAGTGAGCCACCTGGACTGCTTTAGATGGTGCTAAGCTTCATAAAATCATAGAATCGTAGAGACCCCAGGGGCCATCCAGTCCAATCCCCTGCCATGCAGGAACACCCATCAAAGTATTCCCAACGGATGGCCATCCAGCCTCTGCTTAAAAAACCTCCAAAAAAGGAGATGCCAACACACTCCATGGAGGCAGCATATTCCACTGCTAGACAGCCCTGACCGTCAGGAAGTTCTTCCTGAGGTTCAAGTGGAATCTGCCAGAGAGTTCTGACTGTCAGGAAGTTCTTCTTGAGGTGGAATCTCCTTTCCTGCAGCTTGAATCCATTGCTCCTTGTCCTGGTCTCTGGAGCAGCGGTAAACAAGCCCACTCCCTCCTCTACATGGCATCCCTTCAAATATTTAAACATGGCTATCATGTCCCCTCTTAACCTTCTCTTCTGCAGACTAAACCTACCCAGCTCCCTAAGCCGCTCCTCATAGGGCTTCATGGCTTCCAGACCCTCCACCATTTTGGTCGCCCTCCTCTGGACGCTTTCCAGCTTGTCGGCATCCTTCTTGAATTGAGGCACCCAGAACTGGACACAGGATTCCAAATGAGACCTAACCAATGCAAGCTTCTATAAGGGAAGAAGAGGAGAAAGATTTACAGTAGATGTGATCCTAGAAATTGAAGTAAAAACAATCATTAGCCGGGTACAGAGAGAACTGCAGGAGGACTGGTTAGTGGCTGTAGACCCAATTGACCAGAAACTGTCAACACTGAAGAATAAAATTTCCAAATCAGAGGAGGCCATGAATGAGTTCGAGAATTGCAAGTGGCCACTTTAGATCTCCAAAATAAAGTGGGGAACTTGGAAAATCAAAATGAGAAAAATGTAAGAGTGAAAGGGGTCCTAGAGCAGGAGAAGGAGGGATTGCTCATCAAAATCATGGAATTATAGAGCTGGAAGACACCATAAGGGCCATCAAGTCCGACCCCATTATGCCATGTGGGAAGACACCTTCAAAGCATTTCTGAGAGATGGCCATCCAACCTCTGTTTAAAAACCTCCAAAGAGGGAGACTCTACCACGCTCCCAGATCGCATATTCCACTGTTGAACTGCTCTTACTGTCAGGAAGTTCTTCCAGTGTTTAGGTGGAATCTCTTTTCCTAAAGTTGGAAGCCATTGCTCCATAGTATCCTAGTCTTTGGAGCAACAGAAAACAGGCCTGCTGCATCCTCCGTATGACATCCTTCCAGATATTTAAACACAGCTATCACATCCCCTCTTGACCTTCTCTTCTCCAGGTAAAACATAGCCAATTCCCTAAGCTGCTCCTCATAGGACTTCATGGTTGAAGCTTTCTACCATTTTGGTTGCCCTCCTCTGGGCACGTTCCAAGCTTGTCAACATCTTCCTTGAACTGTGGTGCCCAGAACTGGTGTTTCAAGTAGATGTCTAACCAAAGCAGAATAGAGTGGTACTATCACTCTCCTTGACCCAGACTCTATATTCCTGTTGAAAATTATCATTACCAGGCTGAATGACTTAAACCCCCCCCCCAGTTCTCCATTTCTGATTTTTTTAGGAATCCACCAAACCCCTGGCCCTAAACCCAAAAAGCCCAGTATGCAGTGATCTATACAGTGGATCCTCCATATATCCAACCTCCACCAGACCTGTGATTTTGAGCAACTGTGGAGTGTAGCATCCTATACGTAAAATGGCAGCAACATAAATGCGGGCACATTGAAGCACCTGCATGCATGTCACTGCCATTTAATTATAGGGGACGCAATCATTGCAGTTTTTTGCTATTTGCAGGAGGTTGTGGAACCAAACCTTCGCAGATATGGAGGGTCCCCTGTACTGTTAAAGTTCTTCAGCATCTCAAAAAAAAGCCCAAACAATGAGGATCCTGAACGGCCTTCCGAACTTAGATTTTATAGGTACAAAAGTTTCAGTTTTCCAGTGTACATTGGCAAAACGGAATTTAAACCGATCACCACAAGCCAGAGACATAAAGGCATCAGGTATGTCTGGGAATACCTATTTAGGCACAAAGGAAGACTTCTGGTGGCAATGAACTGGTGGCACTGCTTGTTGGAATATACAAAGCCGTAGACGTACAGATTCCGAGAGGTTTGGAAGATAATATAGACATTGAGACTGAGAAAAAGACAACAAGATCTGAGGAATCCAGATGGAAGAAGAAACAAGGGATTCATACATGCACAGCCTGGCGGCCAGCAGGAGAAGGATTTCAAAGTGATCGCCATTTTGGATCTTTCCCAATAAGACCGAGGAAGAAACCACCATTTTCTTTGCTCTCACAGAGATCTGGTCTAGCATTGTTAAATTCTTTTGGGCAGTCTCCGTTCATGTTAGACGCAGGCTCTGAACTGACATACTTGTTTGGATTTCTTTACTTGGGTGGAAGGTGGAAGGGGATGGATATTTTTTCAAAGGAATAGTCATATTTTCTCTCTCTCTTTCTCTTTTTCTTTCTAAACAGTCTTGTCTCCTTCATGAGAGTCCAGCAAAACAGCAGCGCTTAAAGCACATGACTGGGGATGTTTATTTCTAGCCGTCCTCTGACATGTCTTCTGTGTTCTTGTTTGTATGAAGTCAATTGCAGAGAGCAAACTTAATACTTGGCCAGCTCTAACTACAAGTCGCAATCCTGGACAAACGAAAACTGATTTCTGCCAGTGTCGATGAGTTAGGATTTTGGAAAAGTGAAAGAGAGCCTTAAAAGCTCTGAATCCTTGCCTTTCTTATATAATTCTGCTACAAGAAACATACTGGTGCAGCAAAGTTAAGAAATAAGTTGCAACACCACAGCTGAGCGGACCAATACTCTGCTGATGGGTCTTCGGAGGCGAGGGGAGTGGCAGTTCTTGCCACAAAATCGTGCCCCACCTAGCGCAGAGCTTTCCAAACTGTGTGTTGCGACATGTTAGTGCATCGGCTAGAGTGTGTAGCGGAGTCACCACCACCACCACCGTGAGCCAAGGAAGACCCCGGCAAGGGTGGCAGCAGTGGTGGGCCAGGTTCAGGTAGAGGAACGGCCTCTCCGCCGGCCACCACCACAACCACCACGCCGGGCTGAGAAAGACCCCTGTTACCCTGTGTGCTGGGGGTCCCGGGAGAGGTGCCCAAATAACCAAACAACAACAACCAAAGGTGGGGAAATTAGCTGGAGCACTCCCTTAAGCTAACGAGAGGCAGGGTAACTTTGCGGGGATCTTTTACCCTATGTTTACAGCATCAGGTCAGAAGAGCAGCCAGACAAGTTTAAAATGGCTAGTTTTATTAACAGGCAAACAACAAATAAGACGACACATGCACACAGCTAACTAAGAAATAGGAAATGAGAGTTTCAGGGGAAATGGGTGATATGACCCCTTTCTCGTAGTCCTGAAGAAGCTGAAGATGGTAGTGAAGAAACTCAGCGTGGTGGCCGAGGGGAGTTCGCTCGACAGAGCGGCAGCAGGGCTGGATGAAAGTCCGGAGCGATCCGAGGAAGCTCTCGGAGCTTGGGGTTTTTGTGCGGGAAAATAAGACCGTGGGCTAGTCTGTACTTGGGCGAGAACAAGGAGGTTTGGGCGAGAGACATTGTCTCCGAAAGGTCCGATTTTTACATGATTGAGTTAGGTCCGAATTGGCAATAGGATGGCTGGTATGCTTGCCTGGGCGGTGGAGTGTCCAGCTCGCCAGGGTGCCTGCTCGGGGCAGGGGTCTCTTTGTGTTAGCGTGCATCTGTGATTAAGGTGTTTGTATCGGGAGGTCTCCTGAAGCAAGATCTGGCTGTTTCTGGCTTGCCTCGGTGGGAAAAGGAATGATTCAGCATTTAATAGCTGTGCCTAACTCCGTGCTTGTTCAGGGGCCTCACAAACACTTGGCTGAGGGTGGCAAAACAAGACCGAATTGTGATATCAAAACGATAACTAATGTCTACTGAAGCCAGGCCAGTTCACGGTGGTAACACCTCGGTGCAGGTGGCAGCAGCCCGATCCCACCCTAGATATACCTCTGGTTTTTGCACGTGTAAAATTGGGTTGAAACAGTGGAAGTGAATGTGAAAAGGCACGGCCACTCAACAATCTGTAGAAGTGTGCAAACCAGAATTGTTCTCTCACTTTATTACTGCGGGAGTAGAGTGCTGGTGCTATTATTTTCATGTTTAGTTACTTACTTAAATTGCAGTTGAATTACCCCTACAATGGATAAGTTTCTAATCAGGAATTTTGTTTCTTGTAATTTCTTTATTACAATTTATGCATGTGTCCGTATCTCTTATAAGGGGTTAGTTTAACCTTCGGTTTGCCAGTAAAACCGAATTACTCTGTTGTGAAACTGTGCGTGTCTAAAAAGTGTGTCACCTATATAGAAAGTTTGGAAAGCTCTCCTCTAGCGGACCGAGACGGTAGATTTATCTTTTTAACTTGCTTACTAGATAAATTGATGCCGCCCACGGAGGGATCTTTCTGTTTATTGGAGACGCCAATATTATATTTAATGCCAGGTGAGACAGGACCACGCTAAAAGGAAAAATACAAGGCTCATCTCTAGTCGATTCATCGCTCTTAAGTTTTGTGGGTTTGCCTGACGTATGGAGATGGAAGTATCCAACAGGGAAGGAATACACCCACTATTCAGATTTACATAAAGTTTTAGAAGGATAGAATGCATTTGGGTGTCTGATGATGGAACTGATAAAGAAAAATCAAACTGTCATCACACATTTTGTTTTTGGCTCAAGCCATCAGCCTCTCACCAGCAGGGCTGAGTAGTAACACAGGGCTACATCTTAGGTCATTTCCGCACAAGTCTGTTATAGCGCAATGATTCCACTTTCAACCTCCTATGGAATCCTGGGGTTTGCAGTTTGCCGGCCGGCCCCTCCCGAAACTGCAAACCCCAGGATTCCATAGGAGGTTGAAAGTGGAATCATCGCTCTGTAACAGTCTCGTGCGGAAATGGCCCTAGAGCCGTCACATAATTTGTCCTTGTGGTGTGCTCTCAAGGTAACTCCAGATTATGGTGACCTAGGGTTTTCTTGGCAAGACTTATTCAGAGGTGGGTTGCCCTTGCTATCTTAGGCTGAGATAGTGTGACTTGTCCAAGGTTACCCAGTGGGTTTCCATGGTTGAGCGGGGATTCGAACTCTGGTCTCCTGGAGTTCTCATCCAAGCCACTATACCACTCTAATTTATATAAAAAGATTTATGGTGACGGTATCACAGGGTTTTCTAGATGAAATTGCTTCAGAGGAAGTTTGCTGTTGCTTTCCTTTTAAGCTGAGAGAGTCGTGGTTGTATTTGTACCACATTTGTAGAAGAGCCTTTCTAGTACAACGATTTTTAAATTGTGCGTGTGCTTTACCTTTAATATACCAAAGCTAACCGTGCCACCCAAATCTTGTATCATGACTGTCAAACTGCAGGACTCTTTTACTTCTTAGCAGTATCTGTTCATTCAACCATACAAAACAACAGGCCTTGTAGTACAATTTAATATTAGGAATTCATAGACCATGCCTTTCTTTAGCATCATGCAATATTTTAAATGTTGTTCTGGGGGTTTCTTTGCCTGCCAAACAAATCTGGGATTTTTTTTTCTCCCATTGTGCAAAGCGTATTCCATTTCTCATCATGGAGATCATCTGAAAGTAAAATAAAAGTCCTAGCAAAACATTTGCCTTTTTTTAGTGCAATTCTCCCCAAACTCCATTCGTTTGGAGGGATAACTTTCCCTATTTTTCTAAATCTCTTTTAATTTCTTAACAGACTTTTTCACAATGGTTTTGAAAGAATAGATTGTTGTAACTCCCAGGCATTTAATTCCCCCCGCTCCTTTTAAGTTTGGAAATAACAGTTAACTCCTGTTCCTCTTCTGAATATATGTTTTAGGTCAGCAGATTTGTTTTATCACAGGTCACTTTAAACGTGGTAGATATCCCAACATCTTAATTTTTCCCAAAAGATTCTTCATTCAATCTAATGGATTTTGT
>CAOKZL010004821.1:0-16091 GCA_948472985.1 Iguana delicatissima | reverse complement strand
CGTCGCAGTGTGCCATTTAGAACTGCAGGGACGCACTAGCGCGTCGCTGCAGAGCTGCCCGGGGGCGGGCTTCCAGCTGGCGCACTGCCCCGATTGGCGGAGAGCTGCCGGAAGCCGCTGGCCGCCATTTTGGACGCCGCCAGCTGCCACCGAGGGCTGCCGAGCGCCGCTGACGTTTAGAACTGCGAATTCACGCTGCTCCCTGCGGGGACAGAGCACCCCACTTCAAGGTAAGCTCCGTCCCCGCATGCGCCGCCCCGTTTCCCCTGTTTCGCTGCCCCCCATGTGGAAAGGGCCAAAGAAAAGGATGATTTTCTATTGAACAAAGACAAAAAAAGATACAAATAACAACACTATATGTAAAAGCATAAAATTAAAGGACATAACAACACAATAAAAATTTTGAAAACGACAAAACTACACCTAACAATGAGAGCTACAGACAACTTAAGAAATGGTTCCCACCCTTGTTGCAAATAGCATATTTTAATCTGTGACTTATACATTACTATTAATCCTTAAATTAAAACTAAAAATTAATGCCTGCTGCTAATCATTCTTACCAGCCTAAATATATGCCTGAAAAGTTACTTGCATCACTTGTAAGCAATTGAAATCAATCATTCTATATTCTTTGTTAGTTGAAATTATCAGTAATAGTAATCAAATAGTAGTAGTAGTAGTAGTAATAATAATAACAACAAGAACAACAACAGCAACAACACCTCTTAAAAAGTTAGCAAGCCTAGAATTCTTTGCTAACTAGCTTACAACACAAAGGTATAGGTTAATCTCAATTTTTTAGATGTTGTGTATAGCTCATTGCTAGCTTGCTACTATATTACTACTTACTACTGTTACCCTGTTTACTAGAAACTCTGGACAAGCAGCTTTTGGCAGGTGGTAAGCAGCCGGTCCAGGCGGTTACGAATGGCCCACCACTGGGTACTACTCGACTTTGGACTTTCAAGAATAGTGGTGCCCTCGGTCCAGGAAGCTTCCCTGCAACGTTGTGGCCAAACTACGACCAGACAGATGGGGAAGGTTCTGGGTGAAGGCAGGCATAGGGAGGAAAAACTCGTGCTACCCTGTTAGTGGATTCCGGTGCGGCATTGAACGTGCTGCACCCGACATTGGTTAGGCACGGTGAACCTACACCTGAACGTGTCCAGCTTTCTGGATACGGTGTGTGGGGGGGTCACCTTGCACAAGCTTGGAAGGACATCCCAATGTCCATAGAGACGTTTCGTTTTCAGCTTTGGGCGTGCGAGAACTGCGGTGAGGACAATGGCCTTTTGGGCATCGGCTTCCTGCGGGGAAACAAGCTCACTGTTGACTACGCAAATGGATTTCTGTGGAAGTTAGACCAGGGACCTGAAGAGATTTCGGCAGTGCACCGCTGCGCCGCCATTAAGGCTCCTGTACCCGTACATTACTTGACTAGTAATTCTTGGGTGAAAGCTTTCCCGGAAGTCTGGATCAAAGATAAAATCGAGTGCGGGACTGTAAAGGAGGCTTGTGTCCTGATAGAGGGCCGAGATCCCCCGCCTCAGAAACAATACGAATACCCTAATGAGGCCAAAGAAGGAATTGGGAAAACCATGAAGGGGCTTCTCCAGTGGGAAGTAATAATCCTGATGCAATCAATTTGTAATGCGTCCTTGTGGCCAGTCTTAAAATCAGATGGCAAAACGTGGAGGATGACTGTAGATTTCAGGGCTCCAAACACTGTGACTCCTCCCATGGCGCCAGTCATGCCAAAGTGCAATGAAATCATTTCTGTGAATGCTTTTCATTCTATCCCAGTCCACGAGGCGTGTTGGTATAAATTTGCCTTCATGTTCCAGGGCCAACAGTATGTGTTTAAACGTACGTCCCAGGGCTTCCATACTAGCCCGAGCATTTGCCACGCACATGTGGTTAAATTGTGGAGTAAGCTGCAATCAGCTTCAAACTCTCACGTCTTATCCTATGTGGATGATATTTTGGTCCATTCCGACACGAAGGAAAAGACCCGGGAGATTACTCAGCAGGTGTTAGGAATCTTTCGGGACACCGGCTTCAAGGTCAATAAGGAAAAGACTCAGTTGGTATCCACTGAGGTAAAATATCTAGGACTTTGTCTAGGCACCGATGGTCACCCCCCCGATGTCCAGCAGGTGGAGGTGTTCTCGAAGTTGCCAGCCCCTACAGATGTGCACTCCTTGCGCTCCCTCCTCGGAATGTTCAACTTTTCTAGGGACTTTATAGAGTCTTTCACCACCAAGGCGAAGCCTCTGTATGCCCTACTAAAGAAGAATGCCGAGTGGAACTGGGGACCAGCTCAACAGCAGGCGTTTGCACGACTTAAGGAGGACTTGATGAAAGTGCAGCTCTGGTGCGCCCTAATATGGCAAAGCCTTTCCTCATCCAGTTAACCACCTCTGACAGGAGCATAGGAGCAGTCCTATTGCAACAACAGAATGGCACTCAGCATGTGATAGCTTATGCCTCCCGAAATCTGGATCCACAGGAGACCAAATTTAGTCCCTGCGAGAAGACCTGCCTCACTCTTGTCTGGGCTCTAATGCACTGGGAATTTATGATTGGAGGTGCCCGTGTGATTGTCTAGACCCCCCCACACACACCACTTAAATACATCCTTTCTGGGAAGGTCCAGAATGGCCAGGTGTCAAACACCCGTATTGCCAAGTGGACTGTTTCCCTGGTGTCGCGTGGGGTGGATTTCAGAAGCAGCCGCAGGACTCGCCAGCTCCATATGGTCTAGTTGTGACCGGAGCCACGCATGAGTGCCCTTTACCACCTTCGTACATCAATGATTGGCCATTGGAATGGGGAGCCTCCCTTGAGGAAGCTCAGTTAAAGGTCTTTGTTTGTTGGTTCTGTGAT
The DNA here is from genome assembly GCA_948472985.1 of Iguana delicatissima. Taxonomy (NCBI): domain Eukaryota; kingdom Metazoa; phylum Chordata; class Lepidosauria; order Squamata; family Iguanidae; genus Iguana; species Iguana delicatissima. The sequence goes on along the minus strand of CAOKZL010004821.1, from coordinate 13,202 downwards.
GGGTCATCCATGCACATGGACGGTAGCCCACGGACAGGTTATGGAGCGATCCGCATCACAGACTCCTTTACCCTACAGGGGAAAGCTTGGCCACATTCTAGCCAAGCGGTGGAGGTAGAAGCTCTGAAAGCTATTTTGGAGCATGAGCCGCTTGACTGCCCGCTGGCCATTTATACAGATTCGGATTGGACAGCTAAAGCTGCAACCGTCTGGTTACCAATCTGGATCCAAAATGACCTTAAAACATCCGATGGGAAGCCCATAGCCCATCTAGAAAAATGGGTCCATATTGCAGCCCAAACTGAGGAACGGGTCGCCCCTACTTGGGTAGCTCATGTCAAAGGACACCAGAAAAAGGGTACGGCTACCTGTATTTAGAACACCAGGGCAGATGCCATAGCGCGTGACGCAGCATTGCAGGATGATGGGGCTCCCATCATTGCAATTAACGTGAACCCCAAGGAACAACTGGTTCCACCCATGTTCGATCTAGGAGTTTTAGAGAAAGGAGACTCCGAGATCTTGGACTTGGCCAGGAAGGGCTCAGATGAGTCTGGCCGGCTCAAGATCTCCCAACTGGACAGAGTGTATTGGGCGAACGATGCCAGTGGCCAGCGCCACTGGATCATGCCCAAGGACCTCCGCAGTGAGCCCATTCAGTTTGTGCACGAGCAGGGAAACAGAGCGCGAGGTGACCTTGGATCGGGTTCGTGAAACCGGGTGATGGCTGCTAGTTAAGCAGGATGTCGACCAGTGGGTGGACAACTGTTTGGCTTGCGCTATGGTCAATGCTGACCCCACCGGTCCCAAGGCTCCCATCCAGCACCAGCGCATCGAGGGTCCTTGGTCGCACATCCAAATAGATTTTATAGGTCCACTCCCAACAACACCACATGGGAACAAGTATTGTCTCACAGTCATTGATCCCTTCAGCAAGTGGACGAGGCCTTTCCTTGCAGAGATAACACCGCAAGCACGGCTGCGCACTTGCTATTCAATAATGTCTAGGTGAGGTAGGGAGTGTCTTGGGACTTTGATTCAGGCACAGGGCCCCACTTCACCGGTGAGGTCACCCAAGAGCTGTGCAAGGCCCTGGGCATTCACCAGCACTTCCACATCGCCCACCACCCTCCAAGTTCGGGACAAGTCAAGAGGACGAACTGCTCTCTGAAGGAGGCCTTTCAGAAAATGGTGCGTCCCTTCGGCAAAGACTGGGACACGAAGCTGCCCATCATCTTAATGGCCTTCCGAGGCACGGTGGCGTCCCACAGCTTCACGCCACATATGATCATAACAGGGCAGAAGATGATGCTGCCCGAAGCATTTTGGATTGATAGAGGCCTTCCCTCCGAGTTGTAACTGGTGGTTCTCAACAATGAGTGGGTTAGAAACTTGGTCAGCCATCTTGGTCAAATAGACCAGCAGTTCGCAGCCCAGCTGGGCAAGAACCTGCTAAAAATGGACAAAAAGTTGGGGTCCCTGTTAGTGGGAGGAAGGTCAGTTAGTCCTTTATAGAAACTTCTATAACGACAAACAGTCCCTCACTGCCAGGCAGGTTGGCCCTGTCCCCATTGTGAAATGGGTTTCACCCTCTGTGTACCTAGTGAGAATTCGAAGGAAGAGAGGAGACTGGCTCAAGTTCTTCCATGTTTCACAGCTGAAGGAATGGAAGGGCGAGTCAGTCAACCCTCAGGGACTTGTAGATGTCGAACCGCTAGAGGAGGATACTGGGAAGGCTCCCATCTGAGTGATTGCCCCTCAATTGTCTCTGAATTACCGAGAAATACCCACTGTTAATTTGTCAGAGACGTTTTTCTCACTCTACGAGGCGTTCGACAATGGTTGAACAGCCCCGGTCTGCACAGAGCGGAGGTGGAGTGGCGACTCCTCCGAGCTCCTGGTCATTGTAAATAGTCACACCATGTAAATAGTTTTTGCTTGCTTGGTTTGGTGTTGTCTAGATAGTTTTTTTTCCTTTCCTGGTTATTTCTTTCTTTTTCACTGTTTTGGGGGAAGACCTAAGGGACGGCTCTCCCGAGGCACTCCTTTTTCTGAGGTAGATCGGGCATACAGAGTCAGCCTTGATGTCCTGAGGAAGGGGCACTAGTCCGACCGGGATGCCGGCATCCTCTCACTCAGAGGGATTGCCTTGTGCAATGGTGTCCTGGGACATACGCACGAGACGACGAGGGTCTAACCACCCTCTCAAAAGAATCAGGTCTGACTCTGGACTCCTGGTCTACTGCCCAGAATAGCCTCCGCCTTGGAGAGGCCTCTCTCCTCATTCTTTCTGTGTGCTTGGATTGTTAGGGTGAGAACAATCCGAGGTGCTCCCTAGCTTGTTACACAATTTGGCTTTAAGTTCCTAAATTTAGGTCTACTCTCCAACGCCCCATAAGGGCTGGAGACCCACACAATTGGCAAGATGCCTGGCCCTGGTGTATTGCTCACAATCTGCATTTGTTAATAGGACATTTGCATACATAGGCCCCACCATCCGGGCCAATCACCAAGAGGGTCAGTGTCTGCTCTGGCAACGAGCAAGCGTAGCCTGTGCTTGCCTCACATTGGTTTCATTGTCTGTCTTTTAACCTGTTTGGGGAGTCCTGAAGAAGTTGCAGATGGAGAGAAGAAGCTCAGCGTGGTTCGTTGAAGGGAGCTCGCTGGGCGAGACAGCAGCAAGGCGATCTGGAACTCAGGAGCGATCCAAGTAAGCTCTAGGAACTGGGGGTTTTTATAGGGAAAGTATGACCGTAAGCTAGTCTGTACTTGGGAGAGAACAGTGAGGTATGGACACAAGACAATGTCTCCAAAAGGTCAGAATTTAACATGATGGGATTAAGTCCGAATCGACAATTGAATGGCCAGTATGCAGATGCAGTTTGCCTGGGTGGTTACGCATTTAGCTCATCAAGTTACCTGCTCGGGGCAGGGGGCTCTTTGTAGTAGCGTGCATCTTTAATGAGGTGTTTGTCTAGGGAGGTCTCCTAATGCAAGATCTGGCTGAGTCTCGCTTGCCTAGGTGCAGAAAGGAAGGTATGGCAATTAAGGGCCATGCCTAGCTCTGTGATTGTTCGGGGGCCTCACAAACAGTTGGCCAAGGGTGGCAAAATGAGACCGAATTATGATATCAAACAATATCTTATATCTTCCGAAGCCAGGCCAGTTCACGGTGTTAACACTACTATATGCTATATTAGTTTAAATTCATAGCAGTCATGAAAGAGAATCATATTACACAAAATATTAATAAACCTCCATGTAGGATAAACATCTAAAAGCAACAAATAAAGTAAAATTATTAATCCAATTACAGTTCTCATATAGTACTAAGAAGGTAAAGAAAAAGTATTAAAGGCCTTGTTACCCTGTGAATTGGGGGTCCCGGGAGGGGTGCCCAAACAACAAACCAAACCAAGCAAAGATGGGGGAAATCAGCTGGAGCACTCTCTTGGCTAACGAGAGCAGGGTAACTTAGTGGGGATCTTTTACCCTATGTATACAGGTTCAGGTCAGTGAGTGGCCAAACAGGTTTAAACTAGCAACAGTATTTATTAAACAGATAGCAATTATTAAGAGAACACGAGCACACACAGCTAACTAGAAATGGGAAATAAGAGTTTTGGGGGAAAATGGGTGATATATCACCAATCTTGCAGTCCTGGAGAAGTCCAATTGAAGAGAAGGAAACTCAGCACAGTGGCCGAGGGGGTTTCGCTGAACAGAGCGGCAGCAAGGCTGGATGGAAGTCCAAAGCGATCCAGCGAAAGACCCAAGGAGCTCTCGGGGCTGGGAGTTTTTATAGGAGAAGGAATGACCGTGGGCTAGTCTGGTCTTGGGTGAAAACAATGAATTTTTGGCTGAGCGTGCATCTTTAATGAAGGTGTTTGCCTGGGGAGGTCTCCTGAAGCATATCTGGCAGCTTGTGGCATGCCTTAATGTAAACAAAGATGAGTCAGCTTTAGTTGCATACCTTAGCTCAGTGCTTGTTCAGCGACCTCGCAAACACATGGCTGGGGTGGCAGAGCAGGGCTGAATTATGATATCAGAATGATATATTTGGTTTACCAAAGGCCAGGCCAGTACACGGTGATAACACCCCCCACCCCTGAAAATGGGCAATTTGACACAAATTGATCATTTTCCAATTAAACATTTCAAAAGGAATTTAGAGCCGAATAGAGGTCTACAGATTCCGAAGACGTATCACACCAAGGGATTTTGCAACATTTCTAACTAGTGAAAACAATCCCTAACTAACAACATCCTAACCCTAGCTACACATACAGAAATGCAAAAAGGGTACAGTTACAATAACAAAAATGCAATGATGGTTTGAACAATGAACAATAAGAATGCTGGCAATTCAATGAATAATTTGTACAAGAATGTAAAAGGTACAGCAACAATGCAATGGTTGATAAACAGTGCGCAAGGAGGGTTGGAACAAGTGGAGAACGCGGGGAGTTTCAATAATCCGAAGAGGGGAGATGCGAGCAAGTTCAATGAACAATTTACAATCCAAAAATGGGGGCAGTTTCAAGAATTTGTCCAAAGGGTGCAAACGTGGGCATGTTGAATAAATAATTTGTAGTCCAATGACAATGTGGGCAATCCAACAGTTTAAGGTGGAGAGAAGTGGGCAAATGAAGTCCAATAACAATAATGCAAGTTCGTGGTCCTGAGGAGGTGAGGCATAGGCAAAAAGTCTCTTCACCACCACCACCCCAAAACAGGAAAGTTCGGGGTCCGGACGATGCAGGAACGACAAAAATGTCCAAGATCGTGGTCGAGCCAGCCAAGGCATGCTAGCTCTTTGCAGGAGTGGGATTGCAAAATGGCAACAGGAACAGTCCAAACAGGAATGTGGGCAGTGAAGCTTGTTGGGGCACGGCTGGCTGGGGTCTCCAACTGCAGGAACGGGAACACATTGTCATGGGCTTGGCTCCTCAACTGGAACCGCGGTGCGTCTGGACTCACACCCCCCCACAGTGCCTCGGGGGTGGCGGACAAATCCGGGGATGGCCTCGGCTGTCTCCTCCATCTCCTGACACTCACACTGGCTGGAAATGTCTCTATCGGATTTGGGGGGACTTCCTCTTGAGCCTTAGCCTGGTGCGATCCTTGGTCCTGTGAAAGCACGGTAACCTCCAAGATGGCAGGACTCGGAGCTGTGTCATGAGGAGAGGCAGCTTGCTTAGTTCTAGTGTGCCCTGGGCACTTGTGTTCTCTGGGGGACTTAGGTTGGGGTCCCCCCGTCATACTTGGGCAAATGGATAGCGTTGGGAGTGGGCTCACCCTGTCTTGTCATGTTGGGGAGCAGCACTTTTGGTGCTGCTCTGGAGTCTACAGGAGGGGTGGCAGGAGTCTTGTCCCCACAGGTCCCAGAGCCTGCTGTCACCGTGGATCTACCCTGTGCGTTGGGCTTCAGCTGAGCCACAAGTCGCTGGGGGAGATCCCGGGACCGAGGGCACCCCTAGTCCTGAAAGTCCAAAGTTGGGTAGTATCCAGTCAGAGGTGAGCCGTTCGTCACAGCCTGGACCGGCTGTATACTACCCGGCACAAAATGTTTGTCTAGAGCCCCAAGGAGCTCCGGCGTGGGCCACCCATTGAACTGGGTCATGTCCAGTCTGCACCGGCGTAACAAGCTCCAGATCCTGGCCCTGTCTGTGGAATACGCCTGAGTCGTGGGATCGTACCCATCAGATGTTTCCCAGGGAGAACCGGACTCGGGAGGCGGTTTGGGGGCAGTGGGCTGACTACGGGAGTCCCTTCCCTGCTACTGCCTGTCCTGTCGGGGAGTGGGGTGAGCGTTCCAGGTACCTCATGGAACGGAATTCGGTGCCGACTTCTTGTGTTGGGAATGGGGTCTGTAATTGGAGTATGTCACTCTGATACAGATTCCCAATTCCTGGGGTCTCTCCTGTGGGACTTTGGGGGAGGACGCAGGGAGTCATCCTCTCGCAACAGGTGGGCGACCCTGCAGAGGATGTTCCCAAAATCTTCCCATGGTGTCGTGGCCGGGTCCACCAAGCCAAGGGTCAGTCTTGTCTCGCAGTTCAAGCCTCCGTATAATAGAGTCTTGAACTCCACGTGATCAAAATTGTACCCGTGAGCTGTCAGGGGTACCTTCTCGACCAGAATGACGAGGAGCTGCTTCCGTGCCATGTAAGCCTCAGGATTCTCACGAGGACCCTGCTGCTCCATGACATAGAGCACACTTGTGCTCTGTCCGGGCCAAAGGATCCTCACTACCTCTCACATCCAGTCGTGTGCCTCGAGCCTAGCCAGGCCTCGAACCACCACGGCCGATTCAAGGGTAGGGAGGTCAGAAGGGGACATGCAAAGGCGGGCCAATTGGGTCAGGTCCTGGCCATTTGCTGTCGGGTGAGAATGTATCACCGTGTTGAGCCACATGATTCCGGTAGACCGATTCAAAGGTCCCAGCTGGTCTGCAATTGCCTTCGCCTCAGTTGCATGCCAGGGGACTCTAGTCTCAGAGACCTACGTCTCCTGCATCTCTAAGCCAGAACTACCTTCACTAATGGGGACGGTCCTACTGGTCATGGACCGCGTCTCTACTGGGTGGACTGGCACCTTAGGGGCTTCCCAGTCCAGATTGTGAGAAAAGGAAGCCAGGGCATCTGCTGGCAATGTGTTCTCAGGCAAGTCTTGGGCAATACTCGGGAGCAGCTCCAGACACACCGCTGAAATTAGAGCCTTACGTGTCTGGAGCTGACTTTCTAGTGCAGCAATTTGCTTATGGCAGGCTGCATGACTAACAGTCTCTTGCTGTTCTTTTACCTGACTGACCATAAACTTAGCCACAGCCCTAGCGTGATCAAGCTCAGCCTCTAAGGCATGGGCTTTCTCTTCCCAGGTCTGGGTAACTAAAGTGACATCACTAAGCTTCTGTGCTGAGGCCTGCACAATGGATGCAAAAGTTACCTTGTCCGCTCACAAAGTCTCGATCTCGGCGTGAAGCCGGACATTCTCCTTTTCCATTTCTGCTGGCTTTCCCCGGGTCTCAACTAGGGCACTACTAGTGTCTCTGTCTGCAAGCTAAAGTCCCCAAGCTGCCAACGAATTCTTCGAAGGCCCGGATTGGTTCCTTGATTTATGCGCCAGGGTGTACGCTTCATGGACAGAGGTAAAAGGGTCGGCTGTCTGGAAGACAGAGTCCTTCCAGGGGCACTTTCCTTTACCCAAAACCCGTCTCTCCAGTTTCCCATGGACCTCTTCCTCACACATGAGGTCCTTAATAACAATGGGGCTTTCCTTAGCCATTTCCCTACACTGCACAATACAACAACAGCAACACCAATTTCTTGCACAAATGCGGGACCAGGACCAGGATCACCTAGACCCTGGGAGAGCTAAAGGAAAACGATCTATCTGGAACTTCTCTAGGGAAGAGGGAAAGGAACCAAACTCCAGCCTGCCCAAACAAAGTCACTTTTGTGCACTCAGGCCTGGTTCTGCACCTCGACAGCAGTGAAGCTAAAAGGACGAGGCCAACGGCTCAGGGACGGGGAGGCCACACGAGATCCAGGGAACCCTTTCACTGCAGGGGGGGTGATGAACCCAATGGAACTTACTCTGCTGTCTGGCCGAATAGTGCGGGAAGAGGGACAAGGAACCCAAAATTGAACCCCCTCCACTGGTTTTCTGGGTGAGGGGGCCCTTCTTCTATCTCAGGCTAAATCGCTAAACCCTAAGCTAGTGGGGACTCACCACCAGCACCTAACAAGTCAGCAAATCGGGACGCACCCGAAAAACTGAGAAGCTGGGAATCACCACCCGCGCCTTCTCCAATACCAACAAGCCAAAACTAAAGGGGAACTACACAAAGGGACAACGAAAGGAGCGGGGGCTGCTCCTTCCATGTTGTGTGCCTTGCTGCTAAGGTGTTGAATGAATGTGGGCTGTTCCTAAGGTGCTAGCATCCTAACACTTTGGATCCCAGCCCACGACAGACCCAAGATGGGGAGGTGGTTCCCAGGACAAGACAAGAGAGGGGTACAGAGTCCCACCTGATAGAAATACTGCACAAACACAAAGAAGTCACGCACGCACACTAGCCTGCCTACCGGTGTTCTAAAGCAACCCACTGACCATTCCCTAAGTCAGTACCGCCCAAGTTGAGGAGGTTCGTGACTCCTTCTCAAATGAGTGGTACCGGGGCTGCCCACATTGCTCCACCACTCTGTTACCCTGTGAATTGGGGGTCCCGAGAGGGGCACCCAAACAACAAACCAAACCAAGCAAAGATGGGGGAAATCAGCTGGAGCACTCTCTTGGCTAACGAGAGCAGGGTAACTTAGTGGGGATCTTTTACCCTATGTATACAGGTTCAGGTCAGTGAGTGGCCAAACAGGTTTAAACTAGCAACAGTATTTATTAAACAGATAGCAATTATTAAGAGAACACGAGCACACACAGCTAACTAGAAATGGGAAATAAGAGTTTTGGGGGAAAATGGGTGATATATCACCAATCTTGCAGTCCTGGAGAAGTCCAATTGAAGAGAAGGAAACTCAGCACAGTGGCCGAGGGGGTTTCGCTGAACAGAGCGGCAGCAAGGCTGGATGGAAGTCCGAAGCGATCCAGCGAAAGACCCAAGGAGCTCTCTGGGCTGGGGGGTTTTATAGGAGAAGGAATGGCCATGAGCTAGTCTGGTCTTGGGCTAAAGCAATGAGTTTTGGGCTGGAGACAATGTCTCCGAAAGGTTAGACTTTACATGATTGATTCAAGGTCTGAATTGACAATAGTATAGCTGTTATGCAGATGCAGCTAGCTTGGCAGTGGAGCACTCAGCTTGCCAGGGTGCCCGCTCGGGGCCGAGGGTCTTTTGTCATAGCGTGCATGTTTAATGAAGATGTTTGCCTGGGGAGGTCTCCTGAAGCATATCTGGTAGTTTGTGGCATGCCTTAATGTAAACAAAGACGAGTCAGCTTTAGTTGCCATACCTTAGCTCAGTGCTTGTTCGGCGGCCTCGTGGCTGGGGTGGCAGAGCAGGGCCGACTTATGATATCAAAATGATATCTTTGGTTTACCAAAGGCCAGACCAGTACACGGTGGTAACAGCCTATCAATAAAACCATCCAATCATCCTAATTTCCTTCCCATTAATCAATATTAATATATCTATTATTTCTTTCCAATGTCCATAAACTCTTCTTCTCAATCTTACAGGCATCTTTCTTCATCAAAAGTACTCATTGTCTCCCTCCCTCTTTCTTTCTTTCTTTCTTTCTTTCTTTCTTTCTTTCTTTCTTTCTTTCTTTCTTTCTTTCTTTCTTTCTTTCTTTCTTTCTTTCTTTCTTTCTCCTTCTTCCTTCCTTCCTTCCTTCCTTCCTTCCTTCCTTCCTTCCTTCCTTCCTTCCTTCATCCTTCCCAAGTCTCAGTTCTTTTTTAAATAGTCCTAAAAACCATTTATCAGATCAGTCATGCTCAACCTGCATCATTAATGCTTATAAGTAAAAAATCAGCTTTGGTCCCAGATGGAGGTTATAATCTTTCTGAGAAGTTCAACCACCACTTGATTTCCCCTTCACTTGAAATATTTTAGAAGTACAAGCTAGTTGTCATTAAGTTTCCATGAAGTATTATGAAGAACTTCTAGGATTTTGTCTTTCCTCCTTCTAACTGAAAACACGGCCAAGGTAACACTTGGAGCTTTCGTCCTTCTTACAGCGGCAGCTATATTGGCTCTCTCCAATTCATACTCTGTCACTGTCTCAGTCTGGATATTTGCAGCTTCCATACCTTGATGTAGAAAGGAATGTTAATCTGGAAATTATATTCACTATTATCTGAAATGTCTAATGAAAATTGGTGTTTTATGGGAGATTGAAATGGGGTGGAGTTTCCACAGGTCAATAGATCTTCTTCAAGGGATATAAAGAAAACAAAAGTTCCACTGCCTAAAAAGCTTTTTTAAATTGATGGATCATTTACAAGCCATGGAGATATGAAGAGTAAAACACCCGAATGACATGGACTTTACTTTTTTTCCTGATTGGTATAAATCTCCTTCAAGGATTATGATAGGGATTTCTAATACTTGGACTGATCAGCCATACAAGGTTGAGATATTTCCAAAAACGGTTTCTGATCACAGCTCTGTGATGATGAAGTTTAGAAGGAAAAACATGGAATTAAGATGGATATTAACTGAGTCCTTAATTTTGAATGAGGAAGTGGTATTAAAAACAAAGAGATTAAAGATTTTTAATGAAATATAAGTATAGGAACTAATATTATATCATTCTGGAATTCAAATGAGGCACATATAAGAAAGTGTATAAAAAGAAGCAAGTACAAAAAACCCAAAAGATTTTAGATGAAATAAAAATTAAAGAAGATGTATTAAAGAAATTCACGGAGAATGAAGGAAAATTGAAACAGTTAAAATTATTGAGAGGCCAATTATCAATGTTGACTATGAAAGATATTGAAAAGTTTTTTCAACAACCTGATATCTCTATTCTCACGTGTCCCTTGTGATAAGGAGTGTTGCCTATTTGAGAGTCGGAAAGTTAATCCCTGGAAGGTATCCGTTATTATAAGGACTTCCCCAGTTTGAGGGTTGTAACATTATCTCTTTCATATCGACTGATCAAGATGACAAACATCCTGTGTTTTCATGTGTAGGCCCTTAATAAAGACAGAAAAGTGTGGACAACATGTTAATCCAATGACCTGGATGAAGAAACAGAGGGCATTATTATCAAATTTGCTTCGGCCGCAGCTCTCCATGAAGCCCCATCCTGTGTTCAATTATGGAATATTCTGCCCAGTTCTGGGCACGACAATTTAAGAAGGATATTGACAAGCTGGAAGAGGTTGAGAAGGAGGGAACTAAAAGGGAATGAGGCCTAGAAAGCATTCCCTATGAGGAGCAGCTTAGGGAGCAGGGCATGTTTAGCCTGCAGGAGAGAAAGTCAAGAGGTGACAGGATAGCCGTGCTTACATATTTGAAAGGATGTCATATGGAAAATGAGGCAAGAGTGTTTTCTGCTGCTACAGAGACTAGGCAAGAAACCAATGACTTCAAAGTTCAGGAAAATAAATTCCATCTAAACATTTGGAAGAATCTATGATTCTATATGTGAAAGAGGTGAGTCTTCATTGTAGCAAAATAGTGCAAACCCAAACTTGGACGTCCATAATGAACAATGGGGTCACATCAAGGTTATACAGGTATCCCTTTCTGTTTTTTGGTTCCTAGTTGTTTGCTTGTTTTGTGACCCACTGCCTTGTTTCATCTTGTTAAAGCAGCAAAGGACCAAATTCAAATTCCAAAATGTACCTATTAAAGCAGGCAGAGCCCTAGTCAAAGAGTTTCTAAGATGTTGCAGGTTGGGGCACTGGGAAATGAGAACTGCAGTGCTTTCCTGGTCAAGGTGTGCATTGAGATAAGCAGCTCTGGCATGACCTCAAGGGCTCTCTCCTGCTGCCTCTCTCAAGGTACTCAGCAACTGGGAGGGCCCTTCAGACATCCTTTCCAAGCACCCTGATATGCCCCATATCAGGATGGGTCTCAACCTGGCTTAGGAGGAAGGTTGGGTTTTTTAGTCTATAATAGTGGCAGATGATGGAGTTCCATTGTTGTAGCTATGTCCGCCAAAGCAGGATCTTAGCCATTGCCCATAAAGAATAACCAATATATTTGTTGGTAAGACTGGGAAGCATGCTTTTTGACCTGATGCCTGGGAGATCTGCTCCATGTCAGAGAAGACTATATTTGAGCAAGGTGACTCCACATTCCCACTCAGTAAGAAGAACATGAACAGAACTGTTAACAAGTGATGATGTTGAGACATATTTACTTCATTTTGCTTGAATATATGCACAAGATTGTCTGAATCCTGGGTCTTGGGAAGGAATTTTTCCAGTAACAGCCAGCCAAGTTCACCTTTGTCCTCACAGACTGAACGAGGACCAAGAATTTGAAGACAGTTTGCTGAACTCTTCCCCTCGTTCTCTGCACCGGAGCCTTGAGCCACACAGAGAGTTCACCATGTTACAGAAATGATGCTCCTTCCCTTTGCAATTATCAAAATTAGTGTGATTGAGTCTGGTTCTAGCCAAAGCTCAAGAGCACATTTGAGACCAATCACATAAACACAGGCATCAGGAGCAAGAAAACAAAGAAAACTTAACACAAATGAAAGGCTCTTGCTTTTCAGTAGATTTTAGATGCATTCAGAATTGCATCAAATATTTCTGGAGGATGCTATTCAAAGTTTCAGTGTGTGTTTTTTGGAAAACATTTCAAAAAACATATAGTATGTGTTTTTTGAACACATTTTTTTGAACACATTGAACACATTTTTGAACACATTAAGAATACACCCAGCCTTGGTAAACTATGTTCCCAGTTTTTTAAAAAACCTTCTATTGAGGACATCAGTCAACAGATGATCTCTAGAAATGAAATAAAAGAGCTCACTGACAGAGAAATAGTGGATGCAGAGGTGACAAGAACCATGCCTGGTAAAAATGAAGGAGCTGTACTGTGAGAGCTCGCACTTCTTTAAACTGAGGAGCTACAAATTTATATCTGTATCTGTATTGGTATCTGTATCTGCATGTCTCTATATCTATCAATAAAAATAGATACGTGAATGTCTTGAATGTCTTAGTATAAATATAGTTTAGTAACACAACTGGACAGCGCTTTTGTTTCTCAAACTGAATTTGGATCCCAGAAGGGGAAGTACATTCCAGCTGTACAGCGCTTCTCTAACTTGGCCCATTTCCGCACTACACTCTTATAGTGCTATTATTCCACTTTCGACATGCAATGGAATCCTGGGGTTCTGCAAACCCTAGGATTTCATAGGATGTTAAAAGGGTAGTAATAGCACTATAACAGTCTAGTGAGGAAATAGCGTTGGACTCCAGTGCTGAGCTACTGGGTTGCATCTTTTTTCCCAGTTGGTTTTCTTTCAAGGAAAAGATCATCTTATGATGAAAACTGAAGGAGAACCTTGATCTTTGGTACTGTGAATGGCCAGGGGTTTTGCTGCCACCTAAATCTGGAATGGACCCACCTCTTCCAACGAAGGTACAGGGCAAAATCTGGAGTGTATCCCAGGGGAGTTGCTTCCCAGGAGCTTCTAGGCACGTCCTGAAATACAGCAACCTCACCACTACAAATGGAGAAGTGAAAATGTTCAACCAGATCATTGGAT
>CAOKZL010004820.1:0-16337 GCA_948472985.1 Iguana delicatissima | reverse complement strand
ATTATTATATTATTACTTACTAATTGTAATATATAATTAAAATCTTGTTTTGAGAAATGTGAACTAAGCAAAGCAATTCCTATGAACAACCCAGGTTATTGCAACATGGATTTTAGGAATCCATAATAAAATGTTTATGATACCATAAGATCTGGCCTAAATATCCTCAGGCCACCAGATCCTGCCTAATCTTGGAAGCTAAGGAGGGTCAGCCCTGGTCAGTATGTGGATGGGGAGATTGCCAGCGAATACCAGGTGCTGTGGGTTACATTTCAGAGGAAGGAACGGGCAAGCCATCTCTGAGGGTTCCTTGCCTAAGAAAACCTTATGAAATCCATGGGGTCACCAAAAGCTTCCAGGCATCCTGAAGGCACACACACACACGTAAATATGATCTGATACCTTCCGCAGAATTCAGTGTGGTGCTAGCTGACATTTTTACATATGTTGTGACGGGGGAAATCTTGAGAACCATCTTCAGCGCCATTTTTGGCAAAAGATAATGAAGTCATTTTTTACTTCTTAGGCATCCTGTACTGCTACAGTTCAAGTGGTCCACAGGAAGTAGAATCTTTATAGCCCACGAATGGGAAGAAGAACCTCCACTTCCTGGCTTTGCTTTGGAATCCCCTCGCCCCCCAACACCCTCCAAACCTTGTTCCCTCCTGCCTTCCCCTTTTAGGCCTCCTCCTACTCACACATCTTCAGGCGCTCTTTCTCCTCTGGCTCAAATGCTTGGTATTTGCTCTCCTTCCTCTTTCGCTTGGCCACCGTCCCACCTGTACAGTTTTCCTCAGCACCTTCTCAGATTTACAAACAGTGCTCCAGTTAGTTCCGGTCATCATCATCATCATCATCATCATCATCACTTCCTTCCCCACCAACACCATCATCTTTTCTAATCCAGAATGTCACGGATGACAGAATGCAGATATGCTCAAGGCCAACCTGCTCCACCATTCTCTTCCTTCAGAGGCCAGCCAGACGCCCCGGCAGTGGGAAGAAGGACCCTCGAGCAGGACAGGGGCACGAACGCTCTTCAGCCCTCTTTGCCCCTGAGCCAGAGGCGCTCAGAGGCACGCTGCTCCCAGGACTGGGAGGGAGGCACGGCCGGGGGGCTAACAGCCATGGAGGGCCTTGTTCTCCACACAATGTCGAAAAACCTCCATTTTGTTGTGTGCTGGAACGTCAAGGGCATTCAACTCCACCCCAATTCACCTCCATTTGCATTTTGCCAGTAAGCAGAATTACATTTTTCACTAGAGATGAAGAGCCGTGACTCTCACTCGTCAAATCAATGGAACTCCGACTAGAGAAACTGGAAGATGAACGAAACCCACTTATGAAATATTTAAGGGAAAGATGGACAATTGAGACAACAGGCAAGAAATAGACGGAACACGTGATAGTCTGAGTGACAAAAAATAACAATTAATATATGAAGGTTTTACAACTGTTGAGCCGACTTTGCAGAAAAGAAAGGGGAAAAAAAGAATCTGTCTTACATATACAGAACAATATACCTGTATGCACAAAAAGACTTTAGTGGAGATTTTGAAAATCATGGTATCACAGTTACCCAAGAAGGAGGTAGGAGGAAGTTCAAAGGGGATATTGTAACACTGAATATATCAAATAATATGTAAGCATGAGAAATTTCTTGATTATTATAAAGGTGTAAAGAAAGGTATGTATATATTTATAGAATGCCAACAACATATCCTATTTTTTCCTTATTTTTTACTATTTATACGTTAATTTAATAAGGAAATAATTTTTTAAAAAATAAGCGGAATTATATTTCAGTCATATAATGCTGAAGATATATATTCAGTACTTTTATAACCGTCAGCTGAGGAGCTGGAGTTTAGGGCCCCATCCTTGAGGCACCGCCTTAGTTTAGTTTTTTTAGTTTAGTTTTGCTTGTTTAAAGTAGTTGCTGTGTGTCTTGGTTTTTTATCTCTGTTTTTTGTGGTCTTTTAACTATCCTCTTATGTTCTGCGTTATATTTTCATGGTGCAAAACATGGCAGCCAGATTGCCTATGGGTACATCGAGGAGGGAACACACTACACCAATATTAAAATCATTCCACTGGCTGCCAATTAGTTTCTGGGCAAAGCGTTGGCTGTTACCTTGAAGGCCCTGCATGGTTTGGGGCCGAGTTACCTGCAGGATCGCCTCCTCCCACAAATCCGCCCCTGAGGGTCAGGTCCCCTGGGGGCCATTGACTTAAACTGCCTGAAACAAGATTGGCAACAGTCCCCCAGAGGACTTTCTCACTGGCCACCCCAAGACTGTGGAATGACCTGCCAGAAAAATCTGCACCCAAAATGTGCTGTCCGAATTTTAACAACTGCAGAGACTTATCTTTTCCCACCAGCCCTACTCAGTCTATTTTTAATTATGATGTATTTTTTAATCATGGTTTTAGTTTATTTGAATTTTTAATGTATTTTAATCATAATGTGTTTTATTATACTGGTTTTAATTGTATTGTATTTTTAATATATTTTTTTTAAACCCCAAAAATAAAGAGGAAAGGGAACCAAACCCATAAAACTGTGTCCAATACAACTAATATACAAAAAACAAGAAAGAACATGTAGAAAGGAAAAAACACAACACTGTACGATGATTGATACAAATAATCTAAATACACATAACCTACAAAGGAAAAAAAGGACATCCAACTGGAAAAAGGTGACAGCCATCTTGATTATGTATCACTCAGTTCAACACTTTCAATTGTAGTATTCTATGTTCCATACCACTAGTTTATCTTGAAACTATTACCATGTTAATTTGATACCAAATTAACCAAACTGAACTGCATACATATTAATGGTAATAATGTATAACCCCAAATCACCAAAAAAACCCAAACAAACTTGTATTGTATTGTAACATTTGTTGTACCCTGCCTCGGGCTTTGAGGAGAGGTGGCTAACAAATAAAAAATTATTATTATTACTTACTAATTGTAATATATAATTAAAATCTTGTTTTGAGAAATGTAAACTAAGCAAAGCAATTGCTATGGACAACCCAGGTTATTGCAACATGGGTTTTAGGAATCCATAATAAAATGTTTATGATGTCATAAGATCTGGAAATACCCTACGGCAGCGGTTCTCAACCTGGGGGCGCGACCCCTTGGGGGTCGAAACCCTTTCACAGGGGTCGCCTAAGACCATTGGAAAATACGTATTTCCGATGGTCTTAGGCTCCATTCCCTCCTCGGTGGTGGTGCGCAAGCGCGAGCCACACGCTCGCATCCCCTGCCCCGTTTGAAGTACCTTACTAAAAAAATTTTCTTTCAGCAAGAGTGAGTTGGAAGGGCAATCTCCGACCAGCCACTCCGAGGCTCAAACAAAACTAAAAAAATCTAGTATAAGGAAGTCTGAGAAGGCAGGAATTAAAAAAAAGGTGGGAGGAAAATTACCTGGTAATGCATTTTAGTCTGTTAAGGGCGGGGAAGGGCTCCCAACCACTCCTTTAACTTCTGGTCGCCATGTTGAAGAGAGGCGTTCAGAAAGCAAGGGAGGGGGCTATGAGAGAAAAGGGGCTCTCCTGACCAGTCCCAGCTCGCCAGCACAACCATCACTGAAGAATGCGAGCAGCCTCTGCCGGGAGAAACGGCAGCCTCTCTGTTAGCGGTTCCTTTCCCTTCTTATTAGCGAGTACAGTAGCGCAGGGCCATTTAGCACTGTGTATGGTGTCCTTATTCACTAGAGTCAAGCTGCAATGTCTACGGAACGTAAAGAGGTAAGATTTGAACCTCCTCCGCCCTAATGTCTTCCCGGGAAAGAATGTGTCTGAGTGTAGCGGGGAGGTGATAAGACAAATGATTGCTGAAGAAATGGAGGTGCATGTTAATAGGCAAACAATATTGGTGAAATGATTACAAAAAATACATAACAAGTTTAAAAACGTATTGCAAGTTGGGACAATTCATTGAATTTGAATGGAATGTCATTATTAAGCAGTCAACAAACTACTTCCATGAATCCTTCATTTTCGTGTGATTTTCCTGATGATACAAAAGTTATCATGCTGAATCAAATGATGCTGGTGTGTGTTTACCAAAAAAGTCTACCTGTAGGTCCAAAGTGACTAGAGTTGAGGAATCTGCTTTGTCACACTCTGAACAAATCAACACTGAATCTGAAAGTGATGAGGAACCAGATTTGGCAGATACTCATGGGGACAATGACTCTAAAAACAGATGGTTCTGTTTCCAAGAAGGAGGATGCAGAAGATGATAATAAAGTGAGATTATTTTCCTCAGATTCTTTTAAAAATTTGCTGAAAAAGGTGTTGGTAACTCTGGGACTGGACAGTCTGGAGAGTGCCACTTCAGATATTGATAAAAACAAGAATGCTGCGTCAATTGTAAGGAATAAGCCTACAAAATCTAGTATTATTCCCATGCCAGATTTATTTTTGGATTTAATTCAGTCTGAATTCAGTGAAACCAAATCTTCAAACTTTATATCATTTATGGTGGACTAAATATCAGATATTTACATTATGATTCATAACAGTAGCAAAATTACAGTTATGAAGTAGCAATGAAAATAATTTTATGGTTGGGAACACAACATGAGGAACTGTATTAAAGGGTCGCGGCATTAGGAAGGTTGAGAACCACTGCCCTAAGGGCACCAGATCCTGATTTTGGGAAAAAGCTAAGGAGGGTCAGCCCTGGTCAGATGTGGATGGGAGATTCCCAGCGAATACCAGGCCTGTGGGTTACATTTCAGGGAAGGAACTGGCAAGCCATCTCTGAGGGTTCCTTGCCTAAGAAAACCTTATGAAATCCATGGGGTCACCAAAAGTTTCCAGGCATCCTGAAAGCACATACACATGTAAATATGATCTAATACCTTGTGCAGAATTCAATGTGGTGCTTGGTAATATTTTTAGATATGTTGTGATGGGGAAAGCTTAAGAACCTCCTGGGTGCCATTTTTGGCAAAAGATAATGAACTGAAGACATTTTTGCTTTAAAACATCCACACTGCTGCAGATGGCATGGTGTACAGAATGAGTAGAGCTTTATGGTACATGAAGGGGAAGAAGAACCTCCACTTCCTGGTTTGCTTTGGGAATCCCCCCCCCCAACACCCTCCAAACCTTGTTCCCCTCCTGCCTTCCCCTTTTAGGCCTCCTCCTACTCACACATCTTCAGGCACTCTTTCTCCTCTGGCTCAAATGCTTGGGAAAGGCCCCTCTCCTTCTTCTCGCTTGGCCCGGGGTCCCACCTGTAAGTTTCCTCAGCACCTTTCTCAATTTTAAACAGTGCTCCAGTTAGTTCCGGTCATCATCATCATCATCATCATCATCATCATCATCACTACCTGCCCCACCAACACCAACATCTTTTCTAATCCAGAATGTCATGGATGACAAGAACCCCAAATATGCTCACTGCCAACCTGCTCCACCATTCTCTTCCTTCAGAGGCCAACCAAACACCCGCAGTGGGAAGAGGACCTCGAGCAGGACAGGGGCACCAACAGGCCCTCCAGCCCTCTTTGCCCCTGAGCCAGAGGCGCTCAGAGGCACGCTGCTCCCAGGACTGGAGGGGAGGCACGGCCGGGGGGCTAACAGCCATGGAGGGCCTTATTTCCACACAGATGCGAAAACCTCCATTTTGTCGTGTGCTTGGAATGTCAAGGGCATTCAACTCCCACCCCAGTTCACCTCCATTTCAGATTTTGCCAGTAAGCAGAATTACTAGAGATGAAGAGCCGTGGCTCTTTCACTCGTCAAATTATGGAACTCCGACTAAAGAAACTGAAGATGAATAGGCAATAGGCAGAAATAGACAGAACACGCAATAGTCTGAGTGATAGAAAATAACGATTAATATATGAAGGTTTTACAACAATTGCGCCAACTTTGGAGAAAAGAAAGGGGGAAAAAGAATCTGCCTTACATAGGCCCTTTCCACATATGGGGAACAGGACGGGTGAAAACACCCAAAAACGGAGCTTACCAACAGCCGGGCAAGTCCATTGCCGACTTTGCAGAAAAGAAAGGGGGAAAGAATCTGTCTTACATATACAGACAATAGCAGACCTGTATGCACAAAAAGACTTTAGTGGAGATTTTGAAATCATGACTTAAACAGTTACCCAAGAAGGAGGTAGGAGGAAGTTAAAAGGGGATATTGTAACATTTAATATATCAAATAATATATAAGCATGAGAAATTTCTTGATAATTATAAAGGTGTAAAGAAAGGTATATATATATATTTATAGACTGCTAACAGCATAATTTTTTTCCTTATTTTTTACTATTTATACGTTAACTTAATAAAGAAATAAAGTTTTAAAAAATAAGTAGAATTATATTGTAGTCATGTAATGCTGAAGATATATATTCAGTACTTTATAACCATCAGCTGAGGAGCTGGAAGTCATGTGTCCATCCTTGAGGCACCGCTTTAGTTTAGTTTTTTTAGTTTAGTTTTGTTTCTCTTTTCTTTGTTTTAGGTTAGATAGTTTATTGTGTTGTTTGTTTAAAGTAGTTGCTGTATGTCTTGGTTTTTTAATCTCTGTTTTTTTTGTGATCTTTAAACTATTCCTGTATGTGTTGTTTCATCTACTTTCACTTGTGGTCAATAAAAAATTTTTTTTAAAAAAAATTTCCCACCCCAGTTCCATACTGGGTTGCAAAATTTTTTATTTCCCTTTCTTCCTGCATTTTCCATGTATATTTTTACCCAAAAAATGTATAAATGCACACATGCATGTTTACTAAGGGCTGCATTTCCCCTCATTGACTAGAGCATGTTTAGGTCTATCTTTCCAATCTAAGCATTTTTGTCATGCACTTTTAATATGCACTGCAGTGTTAGCATGCCCTATACCCCCTATCCTGCAGAATCACAAGATTGGTAGGAAATATATTTTACGTAAACTGGACACTTACGACTGAGAAACATGTTGTGAAAGTGCACTGGCTGAAAGCATGTTGCCAGGTCAGGATGGCAGACAGGTCATAAGTTTAGGGAGGGTTAGATGGAAAAACCCCGTGCTAATGGGTTTGAGATAATCCTCTCAGTACAAGATCCGAATACAAAACTGCCCAGGCGAAGCCATGAGAGACCAGCATCCTGTAACCCTCCTTACAGAAACCTCCCTCCCCCAACCTGCCCAAACATTGAGAGACTGTCACGACTCCCACCAATGTTTTGCCACCCATTCCAGACTCCCCTGTCTACCTGCAAGAAAGCAATCAGTTTTGCTTAGACACATCCTTTCAGGGTAAGAAATACAACATAAAAATCCTAGCTATGGTCCCAGCAAGTTGTAGTACTTTGGAAGTAGTACGTTGGGGTGTGTTATGCTGCACGTGGGCCCCTCAGACCACTGTGTGAGCTACTCTGCTTTGACCTTCCTCTCCAGCAATGGTAAATATTACCCTTTTCTAAATCTCTCTCTGTCAGCCTCTATTTTCTCGCTTTTCCTTAGCCTTGTATGGTCCATGAGATTGCTTCATCTCGTGTGTATGTAATTTCCAATAAAATACACTGTTTAACCTTTAACTGGTACCAATCCCCGTCAGTTAGTATTGGCATCACGAATGAAAAAAGACCTGCCATTACCCTCCTCTCAGAGACCCCCTTTCAGCTGTAATTCTCCCAAATTCCAAGGCAGACACTGGCATTGCGGGTGGATCAGCAAGACCAACCGAACCAAGGTACAGGGAATTACGTATTGCTGATCCACCCGCAATGCCAGTGTCTCCTTGGAATTTGGGAAATAATTACAGCTGAAAAGGGGGTCTCTGAGAGGAGGGTAATGGCAGGATCTTTTCATTCGTGATGCCAATACTAACTGACGAGATGACTCCAGTTAAAGGTTAAACAGTGTATTTTATTGGAAATTACATACACACGAGATCAAGCAATCTCATGGACCATACAAGGCTAAGGAAAAGCGAGAAAATAGAGGCTGGACAGAGAGAGATTTCGGGAGAAAAGGGTAATATTTACCATTGCTGGAGAGGAAGGTCAAAGCAGAGTAGCTCACACAGTGGTCTGAGGGGCCCACGTGCAGCATAACACACCCAACGTACTACTTCCAAAGTACTACAACTTGCTGGGACCATAGCTAGCATTTTATGTTGTATTTCTTACCCTGAAAGGATGTGTTAAGCAAAACTGATTGCTTTCTTGCAGGTAGACAGGGGAGTCTGGAATGGGTGGCAAAACATTGGTGGGAGTCGTGACAGTCTCTCAATGTTTGGGCAGGTTGGGGGAGGGAGGTTTCTGTAGAGGAGGGTTACAGGATGCTGGTCTCTCATGGCTTCGCCTGGGCAGTTTTGTATTCGGAGTCTGTGTCACTGAGAGGATTATCTCAAACCCATTAGCACTGGGTTTTCCATCTAACCCTCCCTAAACTTATGACCTGTCTGCCATCCTGACCTGGCAACATGCTTTCAGCCAGTGCACTTTCACAACATGTTTCTCAGTCGTAAGTGTCCAGTTTACGTAAAATGATATTTCCTACCAATCTTGTGATTCTGCAGGATAGGGGGTATAGGGCATGCTAACACTGCAGTGCATATTAAAAGTGCATGACAAAAATGCTTAGATTGGAAAGATAGACCTAAACATGCTCTAGTCAATGAGGGGAAATGCAGCCCTTAGTAAACATGCATGTGTGCATTTGTATACATTTTAGGGTAAAAATATACATGGAATGCCAGGAAGAAAGGGAAATAAAAAATTATTGCAACCCAGTATGGAACTGGGGTGGGAATTTTTTTAAAAATATTTTTTATTGACCACAAGTGAAAGTAGATGAAACAACACATACAGGAATAGTTTAAAGATCACAAAAAAAACAGAGATTAAAAAACCAAGACATACAGCAACTACTTTAAACAAACAACACAATAAACTATCTAACCTAAAACAAAGAAAAAGAAACAAAACTAAACTAAAAAAACTAAACTAAAGCGGTGCCTCAAGGATGGACACATGACTTCCAGCTCCTCAGCTGATGGTTATAAAGTACTGAATATATATCTTCAGCATTACATGACTACAATATAATTCTACTTATTTTTTAAAACTTTATTTCTTTATTAAGTTAACGTATAAATAGTAAAAAATAAGGAAAACAAATTATGCTGTTAGCAGTCTATAAATATATATATATACCTTTCTTTACACCTTTATAATTATCAAGAAATTTCTCATGCTTATATATTATTTGATATATTAAATGTTACAATATCCCCTTTGAACTTCCTCCTACCTCCTTCTTGGGTAACTGTTTAAGTCATGATTTTCAAAATCTCCACTAAAGTCTTTTTGTGCATACAGGTCTGCTATTGTTCTGTATATGTAAGACAGATTCTTTTTCCCCCCTTTCTTTTCTGCAAAGTCGGCAATGGACTTGCCCGGCTGTTGGTAAGCTCCGTTTTTGGGTGTTTTCACCCTCTCCTGTCCCCCCATATGTGGAAAGGGCCTATGTAAGGCAGATTCTTTTTCCCCCTTTTTCTTTTCTCCAAAGTTGGCGCAATTGTTGTAAAACCTTCATATATTAATCGTTATTTTCTATCACTCAGACTATTGCGTGTTCTCTGTTTATTTCTTGCCTATTGCCTATTCATCTTCAGTTTCTTTAGTCGGAGTTCCATTAATTTGACTCAGTGAAAGAGCCACGGCTCTTCATCTCTAGTAATTCTGCTTACTGGCAAAATCTGAAATGGAGGTGAACTGGGTGGGAGTTGAATGCCCTTGACATTCCAAGCACACGACAAAATGGAGGTTTTCGCATCTGTGTGGAGAATAAGGCCCTCCATGGCTGTTAGCCCCCCCCGGCCGTGCCTCCCCTCCAGTCCTGGGAGCAGCGTGCCTCTGAGCGCCTCTGGCTCAGGGGCAAAGAGGGCTGGAGGGCCTCGTTCGTGCCCCTGTCCTGCTGGAGGGCCTCTTTCTCCCCACTGCGGGTGTTTGGTTGGCCTCTGAAGGAAGAGAATGGTGGAGCAGGTTGGCAGTGAGCATATTTGGGGTTCTTGTCATCCATGACATTCTGGATTAGAAAAGATGTTGGTGTTGGTGGGGCAGGAGTGATGATGATGATGATGATGATGATGATGATGATGACCGGAACTAACTGGAGCACTGTTTGTAAATCTGAGAAGGTGCTGAGGAAAACTATACAGGTGGGACGCCGGCCAAGCGAGAGAAGAAGGAGGACAAATACCAAGCATTTGAGCCAGAGGAGAAAGAGTGCCTGAAGATGTGTGAGTAGGAGGAGGCCTAAAAGGGGAAGGCAGGAGGGGAACAAGGTTTGGAGGGTGTTGGGGGGCGGGGGGATTCCCAAAGCAAAGCCAGGAAGTGGAGGTTCTTCTTCCCATTCATGTACCATAAAGCTCTACTGATTCTGTACACCATGCCATCTGCAGCAGTGTGGGATGTTTTAGAAGCAAAAATGTCTTCAGTTCATTATCTTTTGCCAAAATGGCACCCAGGAGGATTCTTAGCTTTCCCCATCACAACATATCTAAAAATATTACCAAGCACCACATTGAATTCTGCACACAAGGTATTAGATCATATTTACATGTGTATGTGCTTTCAGGATGCCTGGAAACTTTTGGTGACCCCATGGATTTCATAAGGTTTTCTTAGGCAAGGAACCCTCAGAGATGGAAGCCTTGCCAGTTTCCTTCCTCTGAAATGTAACCCACAGCGCCTGGTATTCGCTGGGAATCTCCCATCCACATACTGACCAGGGCTGACCCTCCTTAGCTTCCAAGATCAGGCAGGATCTGGTGCCCTTAGGGCAGTGGTTCTCACCCTCCTAATGCCGCGACCCTTTAATACAGTTCCTCATGTTGTGGTGCCCCCAACCATAAAATTATTTTCATTGCTACTTCATAACTGTAATTTTGCTACTGTTATGAATCATAATGTAAATATCTGATATTTAGTCCACCATAAATGATATAAAGTTTGAAGATTTGGTTTCACTGAATTCAGACTGAATTAAATCCAAAAATAAATCTGGCATGGGAATAATACTAGATTTTGTAGGCTTATTCCTTACAATTGACGCAGCATTCTTGTTTTTATCAATATCTGAAGTGGCACTCTCCAGACTGTCCAGTCCCAGAGTTACCAACACCTTTTTCAGCAAATTTTTAAAAGAATCTGAGGAAAATAATCTCACTTTATTATCATCTTCTGCATCCTCCTTCTTGGAAACAGAACCATCTGATTTAGAGTCATTGTCCCCATGAGTATCTGCCAAATCTGGTTCCTCATCACTTTCAGATTCAGTGTTGATTTGTTCAGAGTGTGACAAAGCAGATTCCTCAACTCAGTCACTTTGGACCTACAGGTAGACTTTTTGGTAAACACACACCAGCATCATTTGATTCAGCATGATAACTTTTGTATCATCAGGAAAATCACACGAAAATGAAGGATTCATGGAAGTAGTTTGTTGACTGCTTAATAATGACATTCCATTCAAATTCAATGAATTGTCCCAACTTGCAATACGTTTTTTAAACTTGTTATGTATTTTGTGTAATCATTTCACCAATATTGTTTGCCTATTAAAAATACATGCACCTCCATTTCTTCAGCAATCATTTGTCTCATCACCTCCCTGCTACACTCAGACACATTCTCCTGGGAAGACATTGAGGACGGAGGAGGTTCAAATCTTACCTCTTTACGTTCCGTAGACATTGCAGCTTGACTCTAGTGAATAAGGACACCATACACAGTGCTAAATGGCCCTTGCCACTGTACTCGCTAATAGAAGGGAAGGAACCGCTAACAGAGAGGCTGCCGTTTCTCCCGGCAGAGGCTGCTCGCATGCTTGAGTGGGATTGGTTGTGTTGCTGGCCTGAGCTGGGACTGGTCAGGAAGACAGTCCTCTTCTCCATAGCCCCCTCCCTTGCTTTCTGAACGCCTCCTCTTCAACATGGCGACCAGAAGTTAAAGGAGTGGTTGGGAGCCCTTCCCCGCCCTTAACAGACTTAAATGCATTACCAGGTAATTTTCCTCCCACCTTCTTTTTAATTCCTGCCTTCTCAGACTTCCTTATACTAGATGTTTTTAGCTTTGTTTGAGCCTCGGAGTCGCTGGTCGGAATATTGCCCTTCCAACTCACTCTTGCTGATGTCAAGAAAATTTTCTTTAGTAAGGTACTTCAAACGGGGCAGGAGGATGCGAGCGTGTGGCTCGCGCTTGCGCACCACCACCGAGGAGGGAATGAGCCTAAGACCATCGGAAATACGTATTTTCCAATGGTCTTAAGGTGACCCTGTGAAAGGGTCGTTAAAGGGGTCGCGACCCCCAGGTTGAGAACCGCTGCCGTAGGGTATTTAGGCCAGATCTTATGACATCATAAACATTTTATTATGGATTCCTAAAACCCATGTTGCAATAACCTGGGTTGTCCATAGCAATTGCTTTGCTTAGTTTACATTTCTCAAAACAAGATTTTAATTATATATTACAATTAGTAAGTAATAATAATAATTTTTTATTTGTTAGCCACCTCTCCTCAAAGCCCGAGGCAGGGTACAACAAATGTTACAATACAATACAAGTTTGTTTGGGTTTTTTTGGTGATTTGGGGTTATACATTATTACCATTAATATGTATGCAGTTCAGTTTGGTTAATTTGGTATCAAATCAACATGGTAATAGTTTCAAGATAAACTAGTGGTATGGAACATAGAATACTACAATTGAAAGTGTTGAACTGAGTGATACATAATCAAGATGGCTGTCACCTCATTCCAGTTGGATGTCCTTTTTTTCCTTTGTAGGTTATGTGTATTTAGATTATTTGTATCAATCATCGTACAGTGTTGTGTTTTTTCCTTTTCTACATGTTCTTTCTTGTTTTTTGTATATTAGTTGTATTGGACACAGTTTTATGGGTTTGGTTCCCTTTTCCTCTTTATTTACGGTTAATAAAAATATATTAAAAATACAATACAATTTAAAACCAGTATAATAAAACACATTATGATTAAAATACATTAAAACCATTCAAATATAACTAAAACCATGATTAAAAAATACATCATAATTAAAAATAGACTGAGTAGGGCTGGTCGAAGAGATAAGTCTCTGCAGTTGTTAAAATTCGGACAGCACATTTAGCTGTCAGATCTCTTCTGGCAGGTCATTCCACAGTCTTGGGGTGGCCAGTGAGAAAGTCCTCTGGGGGACTGTTGCCAATCTTGTTTCAGGCAGTTTAAATGATGGCCCCCAGGGGACCTGAGCGTCAGGGGCGGATTGTGTGGAGGAGGCGATCCTGCAGGTAACTCGGCCCCGGCAACCATGCAGGGCCTTCAAGGTAACAGCCAACGCTTTGCCCAGAAACTAATTGGCAGCCAGTGGAATGATTTTAATATTGGTGTAGTGTGTTCCCTCCTCGATGTACCCATAGGCAATCTGGCTGCCATGTTTTGCACCATGAAAATATATGACGCAGAACATAAGAGGATAGTTAAAAGACCACAAAAAACAGAGATAAAAAACCAAGACACACAGCAACTACTTTAAACAAGCAAAACTAAACTAAAAAAACTAAACTAAGGCGGTGCCTCAAGGATGGACGCATGACTTCCAGCTCCTCAGCTGACGGTTATAAAAGTACTGAATATATATCTTCAGCATTATATGACTGAAATATAATTCCGCTTATTTTTTAAAATTATTTCCTTATTAAGTTAACGTATAAATAGTAAAAAATAAGGAAAAAATAGGATATGTTGTTGGCATCTATAAATATATACATACCTTTCTTTACACCTTTATAATAATCAAGAAATTTCTCATGCTTACATATTATTTGATATATTCAGTGTTACAATATCCCCTTTGAAATCCTCCCTCTACCTCCTTCTTGGGTAACTGTAAGTCATGATTTTCAAAATCTCCACTAAAGTCTTTTTGTGCATACAGGTCTGCTATTGTTCTGTATATGTAAGACAGATTCTTTTTTTCCCCTTTCTTTTCTGCAAAGTCGGCTCAACAGTTGTAAAACCTTCATATATTAATTGTTATTTTTTGTCACTCAGACTATCACGTGTTCCGTCTATTTCTTGCCTGTTGTCTCAATTGTCCATCTTTCCCTTAAATATTTCATAAGTGGGTTCCGTTCATCTTCAGTTTCTCAGTCGGAGTTCCATTGATTTGACGAGTGAGAGTCACGGCTCTTCATCTCTAGTGAAAAATGTAATTCTGCTTACTGGCAAAATCCGAAATGGAGGTGAATTGGGGTGGGAGTTGAATGCCCTTGACGTTCCAAGCACACAACAAAATGGAGGTTTTCGCATCTGTGTGGAGAACAAGGCCCTCCATGGCTGTTAGCCCCCCCCGGCCGTGCCTCCCCTCCAGTCCTGGGAGCAGCGTGCCTCTGAGCGCCTCTGGCTCAGGGGCAAAGAGGGCTGGAGGGCCTCGTTCGTGCCCCTGTCCTGCTCTGAGGGTCCTTCTTCCCACTGCGGGCGTCTGGCTGGCCTCTGAAGGAAGAGAATGGTGGAGCAGGTTGGCCTTGAGCATATCTGGGGTTCTTGTCATCCGTGACATTCTGGATTAGAAAAGATGATGGTGTTGGTGGGGAAGGAAGTGATGATGATGATGATGATGATGATGATGACCGGAACTAACTGGAGCACTGTTTGTAAATCTGAGAAGGTGCTGAGGAAAACTGTACAGGTGGGACGGTGGCCAAGCGAAAGAGGAAGGAAGACAAATACCAAGCATTTGAGCCAGAGGAGAAGAGCGCCTGAAGATGTGTGAGTAGGAGGAGGCCTAAAAGGGGAAGGCAGGAGGGGAACAAGGTTTGGAGGGTGTTGGGGGGCGAGGGGATTCCCAAAGCAAAGCCAGGAAGTGGAGGTTCTTCTTCCCATTCGTGGGCTATAAAGGTCTGCTTGCTGTGTGGACCACTTGAACTGTAGCAGTACAGGATGCCTAAGAAGTAAAAAATGACTTCATTATCTTTTGCCAAAAATGGCGCTGAGATGGTTCTCAAGATTTCCCCCGTCACAACATATGTAAAAATGTTAGCTAGCACCACACTGAATTCTGCGGAAGGTATCAGATCATATTTACGTGTGTGTGTGTGCCTTCAGGATGCCTGGAAGCTTTTGGTGACCCCATGGATTTCATAAGGTTTTCTTAGGCAAGGAACCCTCAGAGATGGCTTGCCCGTTCCTTCCTCTGAAATGTAACCCACAGCGCCTGGTATTCGCTGGCAATCTCCCATCCACATACTGACCAGGGCTGACCCTCCTTAGCTTCCAAGATTAGGCAGGATCTGGTGGCCTGAGGATATTTAGGCCAGATCTTATGGTATCATAAACATTTTATTATGGATTCCTAAAATCCATGTTGCAATAACCTGGGTTGTTCATAGGAATTGCTTTGCTTAGTTCACATTTCTCAAAACAAGATTTTAATTATATATTACAATTAGTAAGTAATAATATAATAATAATAATTTTTTATTTGTTAGCCACCTCTCCTCAAAGCCCGAGGCAGGGTACAACAAATGTTACAATACAATACAATACAAGTTTGTTTGGGTTTTTTTGGTGATTTGGGGTTGTACATTATTACCATTAATATGTATGCAGTTCAGTTTGGTTAATTTGGTATCAGTGCTAACAAAATACTGTTAAAAAGCAATGTTGCTGAATGAAGAAAATATGTAACATAAAAATGTATTGCTAATCAAAGTTTGTTTCTTCTCCCTGTCTAGTTTCTGTAATAGTCTAGGTATTTGTCTGGTGATATGATGATTCTGGGTTTTTTACTCTTTGGCATATCGATCACTTGAATCTGTCCATCTCTCTCTGCAATAGCAATAGCAATAGCATGTAATATTCTACTTGCTATCAGCTAAGTGCTCTCTAAGCAGTTTACAATGTGTTGGCTAATTGCTCCCAACAAGCTGGGTACTCATTTTACTGATCTGTGGAAGGATGGAAGGCTGAGTCAACCTGGAGCCCCACAGGTTTGAACTCACAATCTTGTGGCTGGAGTACCGGCATTTAACCACTGCACCGTCAGGGCTCCTCTCTCTGTTGGAGAATCACACCATGCTGCGTTCTTTGCAGGGCAGGGCAAGCCAGCATGCATTACAAGCAAATGGGGCAAAGGAATAATCCATAAGTGGAATGCCATGAGAAAAGGACAAGGGTGCTTCTCACAAAATTATGTACACACACACACACACACACGTGCACAGAGCCATGATTTTGAAAATAGAGCCAACTCAAGACACTTTGCTGACTGAGACAGAATAACAAGGTACATAGTAACTACAATTGGAT
>CAOKZL010004819.1:0-16964 GCA_948472985.1 Iguana delicatissima | reverse complement strand
GGGAAAACATCAGTGTGTCATTTTTTATGCAGGGTAATAGAATCAGAGGTTTGTAAGCCACAAAAACACTTCAACCACATTTGAAATACACATTTACACACACAAACATTTACAAATGGCCATTGTTTCAAAGCTTTTCTGGATGTTTGGATACATTTTTGAGCTGAGAACTGAACCAAAATAATCACAAACTGTGCCAGCCCACCAAAAACAGAGAAATTGCTTCAGATTAGCTAATTAAATAGCTCATCACGTTGGGCAACATAATTAGTGATTTTTGATGAAAAGTGCATGAATGTTGAGAAATTTTAGATTATGCCTCTCCACTAAGGATCTAACTTTTACACATACGTTTTTAAAGGAACTAAATCTATATAGATAACTGTTATTAACAAAAGTTTTCAGGATAAAGACAATTTAAAGGCTTACTTTTCCTGGAGACTCCTTTGCACAGAACTAAGAAGTCTGCATTCTCACAACATTATGAAGTATTCCTCCCCATTTTGCTTCTCGCCTTCAGAACCTGTGGGCCACTAAGCTATGAATTTTATATGCATACAAATACATATTAACAAAACAAAATCGAAGGGTTAATTACAGCATCAGTACAAAATGTTGACAATCATGAAATCATGAATGCAAACCATTTTGCATTCCAAGCTGTCTTGTACAAAATGTCTCTAAATATTTCTAGTTGGAATGCACTTTTTTTCCCCTGGTTATAGAAACTGTCTGCTCCCTTTTTATTAAGTACTTAATCCTGTGCAAAATACATGGTTGATGGATATTGTTTAAGAGGTGTTAAGCACTTTTTCTGTCAGATGATTATGCAATGACAGAAGGCAGGGAGCGCCTAATTAGTAACAGAAGTTTGATACTTGGCCATAATTTCTTTTGGTCTATCTTACTATATTCAACATTATGATTAGGCTTGACTAAATATACCCACTCCCTGTTTACACAAATCACCTTCATTACTTCTAAAGAAACAATCCTCTTCCAGTTATATAGAGAGATCAACAACTGGATAACAATGCTTTACTGTATATACACATGTGTTTTGCACATTACTATAAGTTTTTATATGCTTTTAATGTTTTTAATTGCTTTGAATGTTTTTAACTTATTCTCAGAAGCAGTCTAGGGTCCCATTCTGGAAGAAAGGGCAGCATAAAAATATAATTAATTAATAAATACTTATAAAAATTTGAGTCAA
This sequence comes from Iguana delicatissima, assembly GCA_948472985.1. Taxonomy (NCBI): domain Eukaryota; kingdom Metazoa; phylum Chordata; class Lepidosauria; order Squamata; family Iguanidae; genus Iguana; species Iguana delicatissima. The sequence goes on along the minus strand of CAOKZL010004819.1, from coordinate 15,748 downwards.
AAAATTGATCCCAAAAAATTGGGTTGACATATCCATGGGTCAGTGTAAGTGTAACTCTTAGCAAAAAAAGGAACCATCCTCTTCTCTGAGTAGAGTGGCAAAAGGTGAGAGTTTAGTCTGACCTGGGAGAACGTAATGGAAGCATTGTCCCCCTCTACTCTCTCCACTGCAGTGCTGCCTCTGGCCTTTTTGAATGCCTGACTGGGAAAATGGTGCTCCCTTCAAATGAGCACTTTCAGCACTCTACTCAGAGAAGGGGATGGTTACTCTTTTTGGATAAGACTTAATATTGTACCTTAAATTTTATAAAAAAAAAAAAAATGAACCATCCTCATCTGTGAGGAGAATGACAAAAGGCCTCTTTCAATGCCTGAGTTAGCCCCTTGAGGTGGTGTTGAGCTTTCCCCGCTCTGTGGAAATGACCCTTGACTTATCCACGGGTCATGTCAAAGTCCATAATTTTGGTCCTAAAACCTGCTCTCGGCTTAAATATGAGGTCGACTTATACATAAGTATCCACAGTATTTCATTTCATGGATTCATGGCAACTAATATTTGAACATAACTTCTGTTAAAGCCCACATAGGTGAGGGGCTGATTGTTTTTGTTGTTATTATTATTGCTGCTGTAGTTGTTAACATGACTACTACTTCTATTATTATTCTGGCATTGTTCTCCAGTATTTGTCATCACACAATCTGGATAAATTATGTTCAGAAAACATAAGCACTCTTTCTACAAATTAAGAAAGAAAAATTTGCATTAATACAGATCTTCCTAAAAAAAAAAATCAACTTCAGTGGAGATAAAGAGAGGCAGATTACTTGCACTATAATAATGATGTTCCTTGAGTAGCTATCTCAGCAGTCACACATGGCTTCTATCCCCCTGCAGAGCCAATGGGGCAAGTTCCTTCTAGCTCAGCTCATTTATATTTGCTAAGATCAAATCTAACACAATGAAAGGCATCTGAGTACTGATGGGAGTTCAAGGAGTTCAAATGACTTCTTGATAAACCTGAGCTACTATCAATGAATCTGCCATTCTTCCTCCTGGTCTCTGTTATGCTATATGTGGACTGTGGATGAGGAAATGCCAAGCTTAAAGGTAGAGATCATGCTTTGAATGTAAAAAGTCTTGGGTTCAATATCTGAGAAAAACCTATGTCTGAAAACATAGAAAGCTGCTGCCCAACAATGTAGACTACACTGAGCTAGATGAATCAATGATCTGAGTTGTTACTGCTTTCTGTATTCCCAGATGAAAAAGGAACAAGCTCTTTCAGCTTCCTAAGCATCTTATCTTCCTATACTATGAGCTGCTGGTGTAGAGATTATGGGATTTGGAGTCCAAAAGGCAACATTTTCAAGCTCTGCCTGGCTGAAGGAAGTCATAGGAAAACTGAATATTAAGAACTGCTCTATCAATGGCTTGCCAACAAGGTATACCTAGCAGGGACTGAGATCTATTAACTCAGTAATAAGAAAGACAACCCCAGGCAGTAGAGAGGGCCACATTTCTAATGAAATGTTCTTCAACACTTATGGTTGCTTGTTAGGTCACAGAAAAGAGTAACTGTATACCAACTACTGAGAAAGGGGTTGAAACTATATGTAGAGACCTCTCAAGATAGGCACAGCAAAGATTGTGTTACTTCCTGAAAGATGCTGTCCTACTTAGATAAAAGACTTTGTGCTCTCCAAACATTTGTCTTGTGGATCAAGGGGGAAAAAACTAGCAAGACGTAACACTGAACGAGATGGAAATCAGACACCACCTAAAAGGGGAAGTTCAGATCTGGGACCAATTTAACTTTGTTCCTCATGCATACAGAAGAAAGGGACATAATGGAGGATGAGAAATTTCACTTACATGTCTTTCAGAAGGAACAGCAACTGGAAAATCTGCCTGAAGGTGATGAGACACAAATTGTAAAAACACCTTGAGTTTTGGGCAAGTTAACATACTACTAGCTGAAAAAGGACTAAGAAAATCTTTCAGGATTCAGTAGGTATGTTAAAAACATGTCCAAATTTTAAGATGACCCTGGCAGAAAATCTTCACCAAGTAGAGAGAAAATAAAAGTGTCTTGAGTGGAAATTGCAATTGCCTATCATTCTTTCAGTGACACAGTAGGTAGCAGAGAGTCTTGGTGGTAGTGATCAGGGGCACTTGAAAATAAGAATTCTTCCAAATTAAAAATGACATCCTATTCCTAACTAGAGTGAAACTGCTCTGAATTCAGGCCCCATTCATTGTGATCTTTGTCCTGGATTCTACTCAGCCCTCTGCTAGTCTACTATTCCCAACTTAACAAATGAAATTTTTAACAATAATGATAATAAAAAGATCAAGAAATTGTTTGTGGTAGGAAAGGCCTTGCTGATGCCATCTTAATTGAAAGTGGCACTTAAGAGCATGCACAGAAGAATAATTTCCTGGTGGCTACGACAGGTTTGGTCAACGTCTCCATGCTCAAAATGAATTTGAGAGCTCTAAAAATCTCATTCTCCGTTGTCACCACTTCCTTCTGGGGCAACTGGTCCCGTCCAGAGATACCCAGCCTCTGTTTTCAGAGCTTCATAAAGACCATGAAAGAACTAGTAAGTAGTATATAACTGGCTTTTATTCATTAGGCCTTTTTATTTATTTTTAAATAAGAATTTCCAAGCATTTAATTTCTTAGGAAGATAATGCAACCAACATTCTTTCTTCTTTCTTTATTCTGTTTGGCTGTTTACAGACTGCAAATTAATACAACATCAAAGAAAAAAAAACAGTGAATAATATGGCTTCACCAAATTAAAACACACAGAGAGAGAAAACCCTCCACATCTCACCTTGTCTTGAAGCCATTTTGAAAAACAGATTCATCTGTACATTACTTAAATTTCCCTAATGAAATTCAGGTGTAATCCCTGAGGCTCTATAAACAGAATACACTTAGCTCAACTATAGAACATGGTATTTGCCAAGGGGGAATTAATTATGTTTAGCTAGGTCTATTATGAATACCATCCAGTCTACAATCACCATATTGCTATGCGATAAACAAAGAATTAAATCTTGAAAGCTACAATACCTACCCTATTTATTAAGGAAAAAAACAGCTTCCATTATGCTTTTGAAGATTTCAGTTTTGTCAGAGGTATCTCACAGAGTTATACCACACTAATGATATCAATTATTATTTTCTTGCATTCTTCTCCAAACAGGTGAAATTAATCAAGGCATTCCCAGAGATCCAAATGCACCACCTATTGGTCCTTGAAGGGAAATAAATGCATGAAATGAACTGTAGTATTAAGTCATCAGATTTTAGATATCAAATGCAAGTTTTAAAATGTGTCATGAAAATACATGTCTTTAAAGTGGCTGCATCTCAGTTCCACAATTTAATCTGTCATTCTGTGGAGACAAACAGATAACACCATGGCTGTGCTTGAACTAGCAGAAATTTGCACCGACATGTAGCCAAGCTACAAGATCTACCTAACAGATGCAGAGATCAACTGTCTCATGTCACCCATTTCTCCTTTAACATACAGATTTTCATGGATGTCTCCATGATTACAACAATGCCGTAACTCATCATACAATGATGATGGTGATGATGATTTTTACTATTACATCCAAACGTTTAGCTAAACAATGTTATCACAAATGACCAAGAGAACTTTTGCTTTTGTGTGGATATAAGATATGAAGAGCCAAATGCTTAAAAAGTTATTTTGTTGGGCAACTGCCAAAATTCCTCAGCCAGCATACCTACTAGGATTTATAGTCCAAAATAGTAACTTTTTCAACTTAATCAATGGGAAGACCCTTCTCTGTCTGGTTTATGTTTGACTTAACAAGACTCGCAATCTGATATTCAGCAGGCAGCTGATTTTCAGCTCAGACAATTTTTGGAGAAAAGAAACTCCATCACAGTAGAGGTGGCTGCTCAACAGAGACAAGTATCAAATTCGGATCATAACAGGTCATCCTGACAATTATGGTATCTGATAACTATGGCACATCATCACCAATCAGAATTTTTTCAAAAAGATTTGTATGTTAGATTTCTGGATAATGGATATGAGAAGGCCATAAACGAATAACAGAATGGAATAATGTGTTTCAAACATCTGCTTGATCTTGTAATATGTCCAGATTAACTGTATCATAGGCTCCTAAAATATTACACTGAATTAATGACAACGAAGTGCAGCTGCCCATATAATTCTTCAGGTAGTCAACCACAGATAGAAGCTATATTTCAGTCCCATACCAACCTCTGAAGCCAGAATGGCCTCAGTCCAACCACCTGACAAAGCAAATACCCCTTCTCTTATCAGAGAAAACAAAAAGACTGGTAACAGGATGACAACTGGTCAGAGTTCCTCCTTTCTCTCTCTCTCTGATTCTCTCTTCATGGGGAAGGGATAGGAAAAGCTTGTCAAATGCAACTTTGAAGGAACATGCTGCTATCTTGGACAACAGTCCAGCTCCTTCTGGCTGATTTTCATCAGCCAAGATGGGCACAGGTTCAAGTTACAACTGACTGCTCACATTTTTCCAACCACACCCGTGGGTTATCTCAGGACAAGAGTCAAATCAAGAGAAATGGTTTCCTGACCACTCAGGACGAGAGAATGGCATTCAGACAATTAGGAAACCAAATGCAAATTTAGGGCATTCAACTTTAGCTAATTTAAATATAATTATCTGGGTTGCCTGTATTTAAGTTAGATGTGCTTTCAGTGGAAAGATGGTTGTTATGACTCAACTGGGTTTGTAAATGTACTTCTCTTTATTACATCTTTTCTTTCAAAAAATAAAAAAAATAAATAAAACAAGTAGTCAGAAGTACCCAAGATAAACAAATGTATATTCTCACACTGTTACGCAAAGCACACATGACTTGGAAACTCACAGCCTAGGACACTGTTCCCACGCTTGGACCCCAAGCTGGACGGGGATGATGGGAGTTGCAGTTCAACATCTCTCAGAGGTACAAATTTAGAAAAGGTATGCCTAGAAGATAATCTGCTCACCAGCCGACATGTCAGGTCTGAGCCCTAGATATCTCAGTGGTTTCTAACAATATTATCTCTGGCTGAAATATTTGCCTGCCAATGGACAATCCAATTATTGAAAGCATTCACGATTCATATTATTATTTTCTACGGATTCTTAGCCCTGCTCTTATAAGTTCCTACTTGCAAACTAATTAGGCCAATTTTCTTTCAGAACTTATAGACACTCACTAAAAAACTCTGGATTACTGGTCTATTAGTGAGAAGAAATAACTGTTTATGTAGTGCAATCAAGACATCCTCCTATCTTGACAATATGTATTTCTGTGGTGTTTGGAACTCCCAAGGCTAGTGAAACAGGATGATAGATAGTCAAGTGCCTGTGCATCTTAATTTGGGCATAAGTTGGTCAGTTAAACACAGAAGCTTGCTGTATACTTCCAGCAGTAACTCTAGTTGTCATTATAGTAGCGTGTGGGAAGAATTCCTAGCAGAACTGTTCTAGATAGAAAATGTGTGAATAAATCTGTCTCTCCTTAGTGGTGTAAGTAATATGAATGTGCTCCCTAGTTCATAAACAAATATTCTATGACAAGGTGATGGCATGAAGGAAGAGTCTGAAACTAAACGATGTAGAAGGTCTTTCTGGTCCTGAGATAAAAATATTTTAAAGGATCAGGACAAAAACCATAACTTTAACACAGACAGCAAAGGCTGGCCATAAAATAATTTATACACAATGCTGAAAATGATATAAAAGATTTACCAGAGAATAAACAGGAAGTTTTCATTTGCATAACACAAAACACAAAACATCTTCTGAACACGATACAGTGAAAGCTGAAGAACTGTTGTCATAAAATCTCAAGAAAAATCTCATAAGAAGCGAACACTGTATTTCCCAGATATACTGTAGCTGTGTAGCTTGTACAAGTAAAACTGAACTGGACATAGCTTCTAATAGATTCTGTATCCACCCAGGGTACAGTGGCCTTTAGAGGAGGGACCATCAGCTGAGGGAACTGTTTCTTTTACTGGAATTCAGTGATCTGTTTAAGTCTTTTACTCCAAGTATCAAGTCAAGTCTCAAGTCTCTACCTTCAAGTCCCAAGTCAAGTCTCAAGTCCATGAAGTTACTTTCAAATCAAGTCTCAAGTCTGGGAGCCAACTTTATACGCCAACCAATATTCCAAAAATTCTGGACAGAACCAAATAAAGTCAGTTTTAACAATTTAAGCAGAGACGTCCCACCACATTTGTGATTTTGCTATCTGCAGCTTTGAAAGTGGGGAATAGAGTCCTTCTGATTTCTCATTTCTGAAGCTGGAGGACTTTTCAGAAGTGAGGAACACGATCCTTCTTACTGCCCATTACTGAAGCTTCAAAAGCTTTAGAAGGAAGGATCTTTCCTCCTCAAGCCCGTTGCCTAACACATTTGCTGTTCTCCTCTGAGAAATGCACCCTGCACTCTGGGGGCAAATCTTGTCTTCTGCTCTTAGGAAACATTTATGCAGTGGGGACAAGCTGCGAAGCAGACCTCAAGCCTGTCTCAAGCCCACTACCTAACCTGTTTGGGTTCCACTCTGAGAAATGTGCCCGCACTTTGGGCTTGAGACTGATTGTCATGTGACCAATAGGCAAAAAGAGATGGAAACATTGTTCAAAGTCATAAGGTTTCTGGATAAATGTGTTATGGTATGAACAAGGGCAGCAAGGCAGTCACTAAAAATATACAAGTCTCAAGTTGAGTTGAGTCAGTGTATCATTTATTGCCAAGTTGAATCTGAGTTGAGTCACTGAAGTGACTTAAGTCCAACTTGAGCCCAAGTCAATTGACTCAAGTCTACATCACGCTAGAATTAGGATAGGGGTCATCTCCCCTCTCCAACATAGTCCTCATTCATCCCCCCTGAAAGCACTGCAGGGGGCTAGAAAACCCTCTGGAGCCATATTTCAGTGGAGCTGAGGGCTTCAGCAGGAACGAAAGAGCGGGGAAGCTCTGACACAGCAGTACACCGGTGTGATACTGGATTTAGGCCACAACCTTAAAAATTTATAAGACAATTTTTCAAATAATTGAATTTGTACATCTTATTTGTACTTCCCTTTCATTTTGTAATTCATACCCGTCTTATTAATGAAGTTCACCATGAGCTGTTCAGAGAATGCATTGTTGCATATTCTGTATACAAAGTCTGTAAGGTTCTGATTAGGGTTAGAAAACTCTACTACTTAGGAAATTGACACACATTTCTAAAATATATTACATCAAACCAACTTCCGTGCTTACCCTATCTGAGGTACAGAACTCACCATTCAAATATCTATTTACTTCCATGAAAATCTGTCAACTCCCTGTCCTATCCCACCACTGTTCTTTCTGGATCTATAGTGAAGAAAGAAAGCTTACCAAAAACAAGTGAAATGAGTAATATTTGAACTGCACTGATAACTCAAACTAGCTCTCTATAAAGTAGGGTACTGAATTTCAAAAGTTTGTTAAGAAGTAAACACACAATGTTTAACTGCTAATGAACATAGTCCTACCAGATCTTTATTCCTTAATTCACTTAATACCTTTTAAAGAGATGAAAATCACAATGGGGCAAATAAGTAATTTTTCTTTGCATGCCAAATGATACAGCCATAAAATTGGGAAAAAAATCATAAACAAGAACCATGACAAGGAAGTTACTATAACCAAAGCAAAAATATTTTTAAAAATGATATTGATTATAACAATAGCCATACAATCAATATCATCACTAAGCCCATTGGGTGTTAATGTTCTTCATTTGCAAGTCCAATAAGCTTCCTTTCTTTCATGTATCCTGCAATTCTTTCTCTTGTGCTTGGATACATTCAATATACCTGGCCCTCAAGCTCTTTTTATTATGTTTACAGTCATAGAAACGTTTGATCATGGGGGCCTGAAATTTCCTAGCTCTTATACAGATTTTATGATCACAAATACAGATCCTCTGCATACTGATTTCACTTTTGTGATAGTTTAATTGCTTTTCAACTTTTGTATGCTGTTCATTTTTAACTACATTTGTTCTAGCTGTAAGCTGCCTTGAGTCCTGATTTGGGGAAAAGACAGAAAATAAATAAACGTAGTCATGCTTTCATATAACCATAGTCATGGTTATTATACATTTATATTCATATTATTTATTTATTTGCTACATTTTCTCCCAGAATGGGACCCATGGAGGTTTCCAAAAATAAGGCCATTTCTACACTACACTGTTATACTGCTACTATTCCACTTTCAACATCCTATGAAATCCTGGGGTTTGCAGTTTAGGGAGGGGCCTTTAGAATGCGCAGTCAGAGAGCTCTTTGGCCTGAGTAAACTACTAACCCCAGAATTCCACAGGATATTGAAAGTGGAATAACAACACTATAACAATATAGTGCAGAAATGGCCAAAGTTAAAAATATTAAAAACATATAAAATTGTAAAAGCTAGTAACAATTTGCAATTTTAAAAATAGATTAATAAATAAATAAAAAGCTCGCCAGTTCACATAAAAACCTGCTTAAAGAGAAACGTTTTTGTCTGCCAGCGAAAGGACAGCAGGAAGAGGGCCAGCCTAGCCTTCCGTGGAAGAATGTTCCACAGGGTGGACGCAGCCACTGAGAAGACTCTGTCCTGAGAACACATTTTCGCCCCTTTGGTATCACACGTGAAGCTGCGATCTTCTGAGTGAATTATTTCCAAGCACTCGGCAATTTTCCAAGTAAGCCTTCTCCAAAAAACCCTTGGCTTTGAGGAACCACCCAGAAGCCAGTCACTGCAGAAACAGGCTGGTCTGAGATAGCAATTTTCCTTCCTAGGATTTTATTTGTCCTCCCTTGCCACTGCTGTGCAAACCTGCAAATGGTGCACCGCACCGCACCGCACTGCAATAATAATAGAACATTGTGCTACTACAGGGTACCAACAAGAACCAGGGTGGTGCAGCAGTTTGAGCATCACACTACAATCCTGGATATCAGAGTTCAATTTTCCACTCAGCCAAGGAAACCCACTGGGTGACCTTGGCCACATCGCACACTCTCAGAAAACCCTGTGACAGTTTTGCTTTAGGGTCAGCATAAGTTGGAAATGACTTGAAGGCACACAACAACAAAGGCACCACTGGTGTTCCACTCAAACCTATCTTTAATCTAGTGCTTCATTTACCTTAAATAAGAGATATCCAGGCATTTCAGTGACTACAAATATAAGTTTTAATCAATAAATTACATTACATTAAAATCTGTATTGTTGTATCTGGAAACACGCAGAGTGGAGATGAAATCTGTGATGTCACGATTTCCCGCTATTATTCTTCTTTTAAGCAATTTGAATGCATTTTTAAAGTGGTTGGAAAACCTATTCTGAGATGGGTAACTTCTGATTATTCAGTAAAACTGTACTGAGCTAAAATTTAATCTAGCCATTGTCATGAAACAACCTGGGATGTATCCACACTGCCCTATTACAGCAGTTTGATAGCACTTAGAGTATTGTGGTTCTATCCTGCCCTATCCTAGGACTTGTCGTTGGTGAGATACTTAGAATTCTCTATTGTGTTCCTCTGAACTATGGCATTTAAGAGAGTCACTGTGGTATAGTGGTTTGTGCACTGGATTATGACCCTGGAGACCAGGATTTGATTCCTCACTCAGCCATGGAAACCCACTGGGTGACCTTGAGTGCGTCATCCACTCTCAGACTCAGAAAATCCCATGACAAGTTCATCTTAGGTCGCCGTAAGTCAGAAACAACTTGAAAGCCCATAACAACAACAGCAGCTGGCATAATTCCAAATACCTCACAAATCTATGATTCCCAGGACTGAATAGGATTGAGCTATGACAGTTAGTGTGGTCTCAAAGTGTTATTACTCTGGGATATGGATGCACCCCTAAACAGGAAGATCTAAATCTTGTCCTCATGGAAAGTTAGGCTAATCAAATTTCAATATATAATTTGACATAAGTATGACTTGTATATCAACAGAAAAAAGCCCCAGGCATTATTGCTGTAGTAGCACAAAACGCAAATGTAAAACCCGTAAGTCCAAATAGTTTATTCAGGAAACCCTGGTAAATATTTCAATTTTTAATTCTCTCTCTCTCATTCTATCTACACTGATACTATACGGCATTTGCGCTTCTACCAACCAACACACTATTCTTAACAATGTTTAATTATGTTATATTATATAACTTTCAAATCTTATTTATGTAAGCCTGTCAAGAACATTGCTCTCTTGTGGCATCCGTAGAACAATAATACACACATAAAATTACAGTACAAAGTCATCATCTGCAGACTTCTTTCCAGCAGAAAGAGAACCAAGAGCAGTCAAATCAGAGATACACAGCTAATCAGTAAACATTAAAATAACAAACTACATTGCAACTTTTGAGTAACGCTTTCTTCCATAACTGTAAAGACAGAAAGTACTAAAATTTACATGCATTTCCTAGATGACCCAACATTAAGAATACAACATATCAAGTAGACTTCGTATTTAAGAATTGATATTAAGGATTTAGAAAAAGCTAGCAAACATCTACTTAAAGTAACAACTTCAAATAGTATGCTGCTTCAAAACTCTGAAACCTGCTGGTCACTAAATTCCCAGGGCAATAACTGATCGTATGCAGCCTGATTTTAGATGACTCCACCCTTAATATTTAGGCCAAGTGAAAATAAATATATAATTAGCCAAAGGAAGAATCATCTACTTATAACCTCTGATGAGCAAAATCTGGGTACACTTCCATAATATTTCACAGGACTTCAATGGCATTACATTAAAGCATGCTAAAATTCTTCCATCAACATATTAAAGATCATCTCAGCACTATAAATACACAGGAAAACAACAACTGAAATACCATCATAGCAACTCTGTTGACGCCTGTGTGGCATCACAACACTTTAAAATAGACTAGCTAGCTGGGTACAGCTAATGTACCCTGGCGCTATGACATCAACAACTGTAATCAAATAACTAGCATGCTTGTATCTTTGCTTATCTTTATAATTTGAGTTGCCACTTCTTTTTTTCCACCTTGAGGCTCTGAATCACTGATAGGGAAGGAGAATCCATTGCCTGGAACTACCTAGTATAGGGTAGACAAGGGGTTAAGACAAAGGTAGAAATGTAAGATATGGAAATATCTCCAATGATCTAATAACAGTTGGAAAGAGTATGCTTTTAACAGCCCTTAAAGAGTTTCCCAACGTGGACTTAATAGGAACATGACCAGCCAGTGAATCCCCTGGACCTGCCCCAGATAACTTTCTATTCGCTGGTACACAACAGTCTACGTTAACAGGTGGTATAGTGATTTGCATGTTGGACTACAACTCTGGATGCCAGGGTTCAAATCCACTCTCAGCCATGGAAACCCACTGGGTGACCTTGGGCAGGCCAGACTCTCTCAGCCTCAGAGGAAGCCAAACACAGATCCCTACTGAATAAATTTCACTTAGAAATCCCTATGACAGGGTTGCCTTGGGGTTGTTATACCTCAATAATGACTCGAAGGCACACAACAACAATCTTTTGGATTTATCAACCCAGTTCAAACATCTCAACAAGCGGTAAACTCACCATATGTCAACACTGTTGGCATCCCATGCACAGTGTAATTCTGCTCATATAGAAGAAATGTTTGAAAGGGAGTACAGTCAACCCTCCACATTTGAGGGTGTCACTTTTGCAGATTTGATTATTCACAAATCATTTGCTGTCACCTCTGCTGCCTCCCTATGCCATTTTTAACAGAGACTGCAAGCCTCATGAGACTGAAAAACTCCAAACAAGGCTTGTGAGTCTCTATTAAAAATGGTTTGAGCCAGCAGTGGTGGTGGCAGTAAGCACCACTGGCCACCCACTTCTGCCTTGTGAAGGAATTCTGATGCCTCAAAGGAATCCATGGTGGGTTGAATATGGTGATCATACTTGATCATACTTTTTTGTGTGTTAAATATGGTTTGAGAGGACCTAGAGTTAGTCATGGTTTTTCCACATTCACGAGGGTCCTGTGCCCCAACCATAGTGAATGTAGAGGGATGACTGCAGTTTCTAAATTTGGGGGAGGGGAGAACTGTGGAAGGCCAGGGGACCACATTAGTCCCCCAAGGGAGTTGGAGGGCCAGGCCCTCCACTGCATCCCCCGAAAAATTTACAAAAATTTCACCATTGAATGTTCCTAAGGAGTGTGGGGAGCATTTTCACCATGTTTTCATGCCCCTTGGGCCATAAGCCCGGGACAGTTTTTTAAACAAAAGGAAGTCAGTGGAAGTCACTTCATGTTCACTTCTTGTTTCAAAAACAGCCTCATCTGTTCTTAGATGGCCCAGAGTGTGACAAAAATATGGAGAAAACGCCCTCACATGTCCTGGGGGAAATGTGGGGGCAAACCATTTTTTTTTATAAACTCCAATTTGCCTATCTTTGTTCTATAGCTACAGCTGTGCACTTAGTGGTTTCCTTGTGATTCAGAGCCATGCAGACAGAGTCCTTAAAGCAGTAGCAAAAGACTGTACTTCACACTATACTTCCATATGTCTCCATTATCCAGGCAAATTCCTTCCATTAGTAGTGAGACACTACTTTTTTCCCCACACTATATTTCTATATATCTGACAAACACGTTGATTCTTCATACTGTAACAACTGTTGAACAAGCAAATAGGTGTACGTACTAAGTATGGACATCAAGGGCACTAATCATAACCAACTCTGACCTATTTTAACAACAACAACAACAACAACAACAACAATATTTATTTCTATCCCACCTCTCCACATGGATCAAGGCAGCGAACAATATTAATACATTAAATACATTAAAAGACATTAAAAAACATAACCAATCCTCCCCACCCACCAACCCACCTAAAACTAACCCCCTAAAACACAAAACAATTAACAATTAACAACAATCAGTTGACTATTAAAAGAATGGCAAGACAATTGATGGGAGGCGATGGAAATACTAGTCTTGGAAGGCCTGTCGGAAGAGATCAGTCTACTGCTTTTTTAAAGCAGTCAAGACTGGTAATGTGCCGGGTCTCCTCTGGCAGGCCATTCCATAACTTGGGAGCGATAGAAGAGAAGGTCCTCTGGGTAACCGTAGCCAACCTAGTTCTGATTGGCTGCAGTAAATTCCTCCCAGAGGACCTTAGTGTGCGGGGCGGATTATATGGGAGAAGGCGATCCCGCAGGTAGGCTGGCCCCAAGCCATGAAGGGCTTTAAAGGTAATAACCAACACCTTGTACTGTGCCCGGAAACTAATAGGCAGCCAATGTAAAGACTTCAGAATTGGTGTTATGTGGTCAGTTTTAGGTCTACCACCGACCAGCCTGGCTGCCATATTCTGAACTAGCTGAAGTTTCCGGACTAAGCACAAGGACTATGTAGAGCGCATTGCAGAAGTCGAGCCGTGAAGTTACCAGCGCATGCACCACTGTTTTTAGGTGTTCCAGCTCCAGCAAGGGGTGCAGCTGTAATAACACATTATAAGACTGGAAACATGCACAAGAAAACAGTAATAAAACATACTGGCTTTGGAGAGTAGTATTCTGTACAGCCGCTGCCAGCCTTTTGACTGTATCCATCTTCCATGCTACTGAACACTCCTCACGTCAGCAAACAAGAAACAGCTCTTTTGTTGGTTGGCTCCTGCCCTTAATTTTAGAGGATGTGAACTCTATTGTGAACAGCCAATTATACGAGATCCAGAGTTAGCCAGGTTATGATCTTGTCTACCCTTCGCAATATTGTGATTCTATAATCATATAAACTTATGCAATCATTATGGCTCTACTTCCTAATTAACAACAAACATACATGGTGAGATTTATTTCCCTCCACAGCAGTGAGCCAGCAAAAACATCTGTTGGAGCAATGTTATCTTTTAAAGAGTCAAGAGCCAAATAAAAGGAGAAAATACACAAGGCAGTATGTAAGTCAATTAGCTTTGCCATTTGGAATACTGTCCTTATTAGCAACAATAATACTATTTGTTGGCAGTATGAATGCAAGAAAATAATACATTTTTTAAGATGAAATTTTATTTAACCTCTGAATACTTCCACATCCTTGTTAAGATCTATGTTCTTGTTAATATTAATTAGCAATATTTGTTTCCTGTCTTAGGGTACTCTGAAACACCCAGAATAGTTTGTGGTATGGATTAGCCACCTTTGTCAAGAGCTCATGACTTTTTTTGAGACATGCCAATTGATCTTCATTTGCCTTTGTAGTTTCAGGACAACGTAACTATAATGCACTCTTTATGGGCGTGCCTTGTGACATTCTAGGACTGCAGTTAGCAAAACAGAATAACTTTTATAGAGGAATACGTGATACCTGTGGATCCATCACACATACCGATTTTCACAAGGGAATTACTTATCAGCTTAGATGCAAGCAACATCACGCTAGCAGGCATCCATTAGCTATTCTTTTGCTCGTGCCTCTCCTTCCCACAACCCTGTACATAAACTGAAAACCGACAATGGAGAGTTTCCAAGTCCACCAGAAAAGTGCTTCTGGGCACAAACTGGGGGCCGCCCCCTTCTAGATCCAGTAGGGTTAGATCTCTGATGTTATTGTGTGCCATTAAATTGTTTCCAACTTATGGTGAAGTGGGATTCTCTTGGCAAGGTTTGTTCAGAAGTTTACCATTGCCTTCCTCTGGGACTGAGAGAGTATGACTTGCCCAAGGTCACCCGGTGGGTTTGCATGTCTGAGTGACGACTTTAACCCTGGTCTCCTAGATTCCTAATCCAACACTCAAACCCTGCAACACATTGACTCTTACATCAGAATGGCTTTATGCTCTTTAAGTGCTGAATGTTTCAAATCCTATATGCCCCTGTATGCCAAGATAGTGGGTACAATTTTGTGTGTTTGCAAAATGTAGGGGCACCAGGTTGCCATCCTAGAGGCAGCATATTACATCTAGCGAATGGAGGAAAACAAACTTGCTTCCTGGCTTCCTCAGCAGCACCAGTATCAGTTGCAGGACCAGTGTGTGTGTGTGTTTTTTAAGAAACCTGTGGGTACCAGTTGCTTTGATTTTTGCACCTTCACTCACTATGACTCCTTCTTAACAAGGAAGAATGTACTTTTACACCAAGACTGATCACCAAGCACATATCAATAAGGAATCATAACACAGCAGTTGTTCTGCACTGAGAAAACTCTCCTCCTTGAAACATATTTAAAAACTAAGCTTTACTATATTTTATGTATTTTATTTTATTACAGTATTTCAACTGGCCCAAGCTTCTAGGACAGGTCATTCAAATAAATGAATCAGAAAAATCTTTTCCACAATAAGGTAAGCATATGTCAGCTTTCGAAATATGATTAGATTCTTCCAAATATTGCATCCTCAAAGAATGTACAAACAGAAGGAAGCCATGCTTATATGAAACTTCAGAATATTCCTGCAGTAATTAAAGGATCTTCCCTCTCCAAGTCCTATAGGCAGTCACATGCAGGTAATCATCTTTTGTTAGTTTTCTCTTCTTCCTCATCTGGATCAGTTTCAACTATGTGACAACAAAGAAATGAAACACCAAAATAGCAGAGGCTACATATCCTCCACATGACAGTGTAATTTCTTTTGCCTTAAGGCAGTGTCTAGCACTGAAATCATAGCCTGTTTACTTCCAACTGATGCTGCGTTGATATCAAAA
>CAOKZL010004818.1:0-17226 GCA_948472985.1 Iguana delicatissima | reverse complement strand
CAGTCACAATACATATACAATTATATAAACTGATGAGCAATCACGAAAAAAATCTAACCAAACACATACATCAGGGATTGTACCATTTAAAGAGCACATACACACACACAGAGCAGCACATATGTTAGAACTCCACAGGCATACACTGTAGCAGTGAGTTCACAACACATTTACAACTATATAAACTGATGAGCAATCGCAAATAAAAAATAATCAAACACATACAGCAGGGATGCAATCACAAATAACAAATACATACATCAAGAACGGTACTATTTAAAGAGGCCCCGTCCCACACACGGACAGAGAAAGAGAATGCATGAATGAAATGGTTGCTTTTCAGAAAATAACAGAACTCCTTCCCCACACACAAAATGCATGAATGAAATGGAAGAGAGAGAGAGAGAGAAAATAGGGCTTTTCAATGTAGCAGTCACAATACATATACAATTATATAAACTGATGAGCAGTCACAAATAAAATCTAACCAAACACATACATCAGGGATTGTACTATTTTAAAGAGGTCCCGCCCCACAACTGTATGAACTGATGTGCAGTCACAAATAAAAATAACAAATACATACATTAAAGAGGCCCTGCCCCACACACAGCCAGAGAAAGAGAATGTATGAATGAAATGGATCCTTTTCAGAAAATAATAGAATTTCCTCCACACACACATACACACACAAAATGCTTGAATGAAATGGAAGAGAGAGGGAGAGAGAATATTACACACAGGCTAACAATATGAACATACTTATCTCAGAAATGAAAGACTATCCTGGGAGGGAGCACAGTTTTGGTTGAGCATTTCCTTAAAAAACTACTAGAAACCCCTTTATAGTCTTTGGGACTTTTGACATCAATCTGTTGGTGAAATCCACAGTTTTAGCCAGGAAGTTCTGGGAATTTTAAACATGTAGACAGGGCATGAGAAAGAAGATAAGCAGAAGTTATCACACAGTAAAAGGAAGCTCCTTATAGCCATTAGGATTGATGAACTGTCAATACGTTGGTGAAATCCACAGTTTTAGCCATGAAGTTTTGTTTTGTTTTCCTGTTTTTTAAAACCACAAAAGGGGCCTAATGGGTCCTCTGCTCGGTCAGAAGGAATGGATGTGTTCTTATTATCAGCCAACAAACCTAGCACACATATTGCACACATAATAACATTTTATTCCTACTCAGGATTTGGAAAAAAGACAAATAAAACAATAGTTGATTTTTTTTTATTCACCACTTTTATATTTACAGAGGTTAAAGCAGGTTTGTTTTTATTCAACAATTATTTACAGTTGTTAGGAACCATTTATAAAGTCTCTTTTTAATAACAGTTTGGACATAATCTGTATATTCTTTGTCAGTAGGCTTCAGCAAATTGTTGAGGCATTGGTAGGATTTTTCAGCTCTCATCATTGTAGTTAAGAGTGTTTAAAACTGATTCACATTTTCTTGCCTTAACTCCAGAATATATAAACCATATGCTATTATGATGACTTCTTGAAGTACATTTGCAAAGCATATTTTACTGCATATTTTTCTCAAATGTTTAGATATTTTTTTTATTCCACATTAGACAGGTGTGCGACTGCTGAGCCTCAGATTTTTCTTGACAAGCCCAGTATTTTCTCTAGATATTCATCTAGGACTTTATTTATCAATGACTGTTAAAATATACTTATACCCTTCGTTGTATTTAGAAAAATGCTGCATGTCAACTAGATCAGCCTGCCATTGAGAATCCACTTTAGATACAACAATCTTGTTTTTCTTAAAATGAGTTTTCACTGGTCTGTGTAGCGTATAAGCATCTTGCCCAGAAAGCCACTGGGAAACCTCACTTCTCCTTAGTTTTTGGTTCTGTTTTTTGGCTTCCTGAAAGAGGGGGTTCACTCCGCCAAAGTTCCCAATTTCCCCTGGTGAATAAAATATATCCCTTAGGATTTTTTCATGCCCTGCCATTTTCCCAACTAAGTAAGTATGAACACACAGGTGTAATACAAACTACTTTTTATTGCTAGAAAGACCAGAAAACATATTTACTCCTCAGGAGTAGGTGGAACTTTTACAGTCACACAACTCTTGTCAGGTTGTTTCTCAGCAATATCAACGTCCAGGTCTTCTGCTTCCTGTGTGGAAAACAAGGAGAGAGAAATAATATAGATACATATTTGGTGGGGGTGGCTTTGAGAAAACAACTTATTCCTCTTTCTTCCTGTCAACTGGTAACCCGCCCATCAATATTAAAAATAAAATAATAATAAAAAAAGCTCTTACCTTTGAGCTCTCATAGGTGAATCAATTTCCATGCTTCCATTCATCACCTCTTCAACCAGTGTAGTTGGCTCAGGGTCTCCCTCCTCCATTGCCTGTTCAGTCTGAGTGGCTGGACCACTGCATCTGGGCTCTGTGGGGTATCGGAAATTGCCGTCTTCCCTATCCTCTGGATAACTGCTTTTAAATTAGAATGGCAATCACATTCAATATCTGGGTCGTGGTCAGCTGAATCCATACTCCAGACTGTTGAGCGTGCGTTTTCAGGGTCATCAAATGGTGACTGCCTTCTAGTTTGAATACTGAAAGGTGCAGGAGACCAAATATCTTGGAAAGGGGGCTCTACCATTCCCTTGCCTATGGGGAGCAGGCTCCATGTTGTCTCCGCAGGACTTGTCCGGGCATGCAAAAATGGCCGCTTCTCTCCCCATGATATATCTCTCAAAGGGCGGTCTTCCTATTGGACGGGTTGACACACGTGATTCTGAGGGGTCCAGATCCGTCCCTATTGGTTGAGGGTGGTGGGGCGGCCTATTAGAGGGGTCACACGACCCCGCTGGGCCAATGGCAGCACGCATTGGAAATCGCCCCTGATTGGCCCGCGTGGATCCGAGGGGGTCACGTGACTCCGCTGGGGCCCAATTAGAACCCGATTTAGAAATTGCCCCATTGGATGGCTTGGACCACGTGGGTGGGGAGGGGACACGGCCCATTCTGGATGTCATGCCCTAGTACTTCTGGGGGAGGGAGATTGATAAGTGTCAGTCATTTTTGACAGGTCATAAATCAATCAATTTTGACAGGTCGTAAATCAATCAAATCTGACAGGTCATAAATCAATCACTTTTGACAGGTCATCAGTCACTTTTGACAGGAGCTACACACCCCTACTACTTGATATCTTATAATGGTATACAATTCACCAAGCATTCTAATATGCTGTTTCCTATGTAGTGCTTTTCTGTTTGATGCCATGTAACACTTGGAACAAAGGGAACTGGAAGGAGATGATGGAAAATTAATGAAAAAATTAATGAGTGTTTTGAGAACAAAGGGATGTTATTTTAATGAAACTTGGTAAGAGGAAAGCAAAGGCAGTTGTGAGGTCAGGATACTGGAGGGCAAGAAGTAAGCCTGGGAAAGGAGTTGTTTTAATTAGCTGCCAAACAGGGGTCGTGCACGTGCAAATTTGTAATGTTACTGCTTATAAGACACCGTACATCCAATAGAGCTTTTAGTTTTGCCAATTGCCAGAACATATGGCTGTTACTCTAAAGTTCCTGAATAAAGCTTTCGCAAACTTCTAAGCTTAATCTCTAGGACAGGAATTATCCTGTACATGATACACATTTGCAGCAACTCATAGGTTGCTGAACTTCACTATTCATAAGCTAGGACACTGGTGGCCTAGGGCTTTCAGGTTCTAGTTTGGAGTCAGGCTGGAAGAGAGCTGGTTGTGCACCTCGGGACAGGCCATCAGGTCCCCCACCTTTTAATTCTATTTATTTCTTGATTAACTCTTCCAATTTATGATACAGATACACGGACATAGTCTCATTTTCTGGGCCAAATGCCATGCAGTCTTTTTTGCAAGATTGTATTTTGACTTATTACACCTAGCCATGCTCAATTGGTGAAGCTGCCACAATATGCAGTGGGGGGCTCTAAGCTCCAAGATCACTGAACTCACAACACAGCCCCCACCTGGTGTATTTTACCTTCATCTGGGTGAGAACAACCTAGTCAAGATGTCTGGACTCCAACTCATTGGCATGGTGATGGCAGACCTCCATAATATCTGACACCTATTCCAGAGATTTGCATTTTATGGACTAAGATATTACTGAGACGGGTTTGACAGGGCACTTGTATAGCTCTGCAATATGCTACCTGATGGCACACCAATCAATTGTAACCTTACCTGGATAGAGTAAGGCTCCTATCACATGCCTGGGAATATGTGCACCTGTACTGAGGCAACAATATGCACCTTTCCCCAAAGGGATGCAAACTTTACTTGGACCCACTGATCTGCAAGCTACAGCACTATATTCAGAGTACATGAGGGGGAGCCAAACTAGGCTGGCTCTCTCCTGTGGTGGATATGGAAAGGAAGTAGGGACATTGGGTATGAGCAAAACTGTGGGGAGGGAACCCCTGGGGTGGCTAAATGGATGCAAAGGGGGCAAACCTGCAGTCTGGGCAGATGCCACCACCAGCATAGGGACATGATCCACAAATTGGACAATATGGCAAGCCTGACCAGATGTTTATGATACATCCATGGCTAGATGCCCTGCTTATCCTTTCATAGTTTGGAAACCATTGGGCACTGTGTCCCCTCAACCTTACTTTGCTGCACTTGATTATTCAAGGAGGAATATGCTTATGAATGTAGCTGTAGCTAACTTTTGATTGCTGTATTTGTATTAAAGTTATGGACAACACATTTAACCCATAACACAGTGCCCAGTCTCTGTCTCAGTGCAACTGGTCTTGCCGCTTGTGTCAAGCTGCTGATATCCAGTCTGTTTAGTTAAAGTGCAGAAAAGGGGCAGAAATGAAAGACCAGGTTTAGGATGTGGCAAGGGCAGCTTCTACTCACCCACCCAGCCTCTAGTGAGCAGTCTGAATAATGAAATTGCTTAGAAAAAGAAATATATCTCAAGCTGTTTTGCCATACAGGAGGACATGGAAATTGTATCCACACATATTTTTCCACACTTGGTGTCAGCCAACTAGCCAGTTGGGTTAGTCAGTTTGTCTCGATCTTTCCACTCACCCATAGTCATTGATGCTCATCACCATAGGCTTTTCTTCACATGCCAAAGTCCCCATGGCCAGAGAACTGGGGAGAAGATGGGAGAGAGGATGGGATGGCTCCAGGGCAATTAGAGGTCAAGAATAGAGAGGCCGTAAGAAGCATCTAGTCAGTTCCCAGAAGGTTATGGGGCCAGTCTTTCAAATACCACAAGTAAATAACTTATTCTGAGCTGGAATGGACTCCATTTTAAGCCTACTCAAGAGTTAGTCTGACACAAAAAGTAGCTCTCATCACTGCTATAAGACAAGCTTTATTGGAGGAAAATCAATGCAAGAGCAAAGAAGGGTACTACATCATAGTCCTTTAACCAATGGGTTCTAACCTCTCCTTACTGCAAGTGGTAGAACTGTGCTGTTAAACAACAAATTCTACTTAGGCTATCCAAAACATCAGGTCCCCTTGGCTGGATAATGGGAGCCCAAGGTAGGAGTTCACTCCGTGAGGGAAAAAGAAGATAGATCCTTGGAGTAATATAGGACAAACCAAATAAAGGAAAATGACCTGTAACCTGTATCCCCCATCCTAACAGATATGAGAACAAAACAAGTTGCTAATAGTTAGGTTTACTTCCCTTGTCTGTTCCCAGCTACTGATATAACCTAGTACAGCCAACTAAAGCAAAACTATCTAGCAAGGTTTACTGCACATAAAACAATCCTTTTTTATGCTACTGGACAGCTGTTAATGTCTGCCCATGATACTCACAGCATTTCTAGAACCCATCTCTCTAGCAGAAGGAAACCAAATCTATTATGCTTCAATTTTTTAAAAAATTAAAGATTTCAAATGTAGCTGTATTGGTTACACTTCTAGGGGTTAATTCCACCTCTTCAGGGTGTTTAATACATTGAACACTGAAGTATATAAAACCAGTTTGGCCAGAGACCAAACTGAGATCCCTAGAATGAACATAGGAATGCTTGTCAATGAGAACAATACTATCTTTCAATTTTCTTGTGCTCTCCTGCACCCACCAGAAAGGTCTTCACAAGGGAAAGACAATCATGGGTTCAACAGGTGATGCAATAGGGGGTGGGGTAACAATGCCATATAGAAAAGGAAAATCATTGAGCTCCACATCTACACATGGGAGCTCTTTCTACTTGTATATAGGCAATACTGGAGACAAGGCATATTCCATACAGTCCAGAACAATGCTGCCAAATGAGAGACATAAGGTGGTAATCTTCTCTAGCAATTTCAATCATCACATTCTTTAGGTATGGAATGACTGGTGATCTTTCTTTCTGCTCTCTGTGGAAGGAATTTAAAAAAAAGATGAGCTTTTGTAACAAAACAAAAATATAGGCAAGTGTTAAGCTGAGAGATAGTGAAGAAATGCAAGAAAACTATGACTAGAATTAGTAAGACGGAGCAGCTAGGTCTGCTGTTACCCTGTTTACTGGGGGTCCCGGGAGGGACACCTAACTAACCAAACAATGGAACACAATTGTGGGGAAAATTAGCTGGAGCACTCACTTAAGCTAGGGTAACTTAGCGGGATCCTGCAACCCAGCGTCTACAGGGTCAGGTCAGTCAAGCAGCCAGATGGGTTTAAAATAATAAAAAAAAAGATGTTTTATTGCATACAAACAAATATTAAAGACACCACAGTCACACAGCTAACTAAGAGATTAGAGATTGAACTAAGGATAGAGATTTTCAGGGGAAAATGGGTGATATGACACCTGTCTCGTCGTCCTGGACCTCAGGAGAGAAGTCAGGGGTGCAGAGAAGAAGCTCAGCTCGATTAGCTGAGGGGAGCTCGCCAAGCAAAGCAGCAACAAGATGGGATGGAACTCGGGAGCGATCCAAGGAAGGTCTCGGAATCAGGGATTTTTATAGGGTGAATTGTGGCTGCAGGCTATGCCTTACTCGGGGAAAACAATGAGTTTTGGGTGTGAGACAATGTCTTGTAAAGGTCACAACTTTGCATGATGGAATCAGAGCCGAATTAACAATAGTGTAGCCAGTATGCAAATACGCAGCGCTTACCAGTGGACAGCACAACCTTTGTCCAGTAGCCTGCTCGGGACAGGTAGCCTTTGTTAG
The DNA here is from genome assembly GCA_948472985.1 of Iguana delicatissima. Taxonomy (NCBI): domain Eukaryota; kingdom Metazoa; phylum Chordata; class Lepidosauria; order Squamata; family Iguanidae; genus Iguana; species Iguana delicatissima. The sequence goes on along the minus strand of CAOKZL010004818.1, from coordinate 10,071 downwards.
TATTGCACATATGTAATGAGGTGTTTGCCGGAGAGGTCCCTGAAGCGATGAACCGGCTGTGTCTGGCCTGCCTAGGTGGAGACTGGAATGTCCAGCAATTATCGGCCATGCCTGCTTGCGTGCTTGTCCGGTGGCCTCGCAAACACGTGGAGCGGGGTAGCAGGGGAAAGCCGAATTGTTTGATATCAAAAATTATATCAGGTGCTATCTCCGGGTAGGCCTAGACTGCAGTAACACTGCCTTGTAGACAAAAACAGCTAATTGATAGTATCACAGAAAAAAAAGGCCATTCATATCACCATACAATATGCCCCAACCCAAAATTTACAGTCCAAAGGTTAACTGTATGTTTATAGAAGAGAACCAGATGGATATGAGAGCAAACAGACAGCTAAACAGGAGAATATGTACCAAATTTAGTTACTTAGTTTAGTTACAAATTTAGCTTGTTGCAAAAGGGAGTAAAGACTAGAGGTAAAGAAGCAAGAGGGCTTTGTGGATAAAGTGCACTTAGGACAAGTGTGAGAAGGATTCTTTTGTTTCCTATGCTTTCACAGGTGTCTGTTGAAAGCACAAGGAGCTGAAAGCACACATCAAACATTTGAAATGTTTTGGCATGGGAAAGTCGAAGCAAGAGAGATCTGATTGAAGAGGGAAACTAGGAGAGATTTGAAAGAGAAATGGTAAAAGGAGGACAAACATATGATCAGAAATTGGGAGAAGAAAAGAGAAAGCGACAATCAGAGTCAACAGACGGGGAAATCAGATGAAGTGCCAAAGATCTGGGACAGCTGACAGTGGCTGGGGACAAACAGAGTTTATGAGTAGGATGCTGGAAGCAGGAACCCAAAGGAAACAAAGAGGATTTTCTTTTCCCCTCCCCACCCTTCTACTTTGTTTTCTCTCTCTCTTTATAAGGTAATTTGGAGGAGTAAGAAGTGAGGGAGGAAAGTAAATTCATTAAAATTTGAGGAGCATGAAATAATAATAATGTAAAACATAAGAATAACATAATTGTGAATCAGAGATTGGGATGGAGACTGATACAATAGCTCTAGAGAAAAGAGGGAAGGGAAGGCTAAATTAGATAGGAGGAAGAGAAGTGTGGAATTTAAAGAGGTTGGTGATGGAAGATACTGTGGGTGAAGTCCATGGAGTCTGTAGAGAAAGAAGTAAAATAACAAAGTAGGTAAAAATAGGATTGACAGTATAGAAGATATTAGAGAAAGTAAAATAAAAGAGACTGAAATAAAGGAAAAGAGGAAGAAGGGAGAGAATAAGGAAAGGAACTAAAACAAATTCTATAGGAGAAACTTATTAGGAAAGGGTATATATTAACTTACAAAGCTATTTATCATTAATTGTTCTAAATAAGTGGAAAATAAGGTTCTTGCTGTTGAAAAGATTGAATTCGATATATGCTGAATGTGTAAAGTGTGGGGCATATATATTAACTTATACAGCTACTGAACATTTGCTTTTTTCTAAATAAGTGGAAAAAAGGTGCTTGGAGTTATAAAGACAGAAGTTGACATATGCTGAAAATGTAAAGTATGTGTCTGGGGGAGTTATCATAAAGGATTAAATAACAATATAAGGTGGTGGAAATTATACAAGGACATTAATTATAGGGAAAGATTGCATCATCTTCATATAGATTAATCTTAATTTCCTCCTTTCCAATCTTATATCCAGTCACATCAACGTTATCCTTTATATCATTAGCCAGTAATTTCATAGCCAAAATAAATAATAAATGGGATAATGGACAAGCTTGTCTAATTCCATTCTTAATTTTTATTTTCTTAGAACTATTTCCATTCACTGAGATCTGTGCCTCATTAACCCTATATAATTCTCAGACTAATATTCTCCCTTAAACCAAACCCTTTACAAACATGATATATAAATTTATGATTTACTGAGTCAAATGCCTTTGTAAACATCTAATTTAATATTTCCCAACTTCTTTTTATTTTGTTTTGCATGCTACAATACATTTGGAATATTTCTGATAGCGTCACTAATCACCCTCCCTTTTATAAACTCATGCTGGTCTTCTTTTATTAAAATTGGTAAAAAATTATCCAATCTATTAACCAACACCTTTGTGAATATCTTATAATCTTGATTTCCTAATATAATGGAGTGATATGACTCTGGGAACAGTTCATCTTTATTAGGTTTTAGTATCGATATTATTTCTGCATTCTTCCAAGAGCTAAGTACTTTCTGTTTTTCCAAAGCAGCCTTAAATATTTTAACCATATAACCACTAAACTCTTTCTGAAAGATCTTGTAAAAATTACCAGAAAAACGATCTGGGCTTGGGGATCTTGATCCTTTTAAATTTTTCGTAACTTCTACAATCTCTTCCTGAGTTATAAGGGTGTTCATATTTTTCTTTGTATACTAGATAATTTCTGATCTACATTTATTGTTTTCTCTATTAACATCCTTTTCTTCATATAATTTTCCATAGAATTTGACCATTGCATCCCTAATCTTCTCCTCCCCCGTCACAATTATCCCATTTTCATCTTTAAGACAGTTTATTGTTTTATACTTTTTCTTTTTCCTAAGGTATCTTGCTAGTCATTTCATTCCTTGTATATCTCATGTTTGGAGTTCAAACATGAGATAGTCTGTGAAGTTAAACGTTTAAATGTAAAGTGCGGGAAACAATTCTCATTCACGATCTTTAAAGTTTGAAGACAGCATCACCACTCTGTTTTCAATAAACTACTTCTAGTTATTTGTGCAAGCTTGTGAGTAAATCTGTTCCTGACAGAAAGATCGCGAATCACTTCAAATTTTTCTTCCCAATATGCATCAAGAAATGGACCAAGGGAGCACTGAGGAAGAATTTGTAACTGCAGGAACTGACGGAGCTGCGGGGATCGCAGTGCCTAGGAGCACCAAGGTTGAAGCGCGTACGACCGTGGCTTTCGAGACTCCTGCAAGCGGCCAAACTTGGGTCTGGGGAGAGAAGCCACGTATGTCCCAGAGGCAATGCAGGCGCATTGGAAGGTGGGATTCCTCAGCGGCTGAGCTAGCCCTTCTGGAGGAGATAACTCACTTGGAAACAAGGCTTGCGCAGCAAAGTGAGGAGTTGCTGGAACTCAAAGCGCTGCTACGCGAGATGAACATCCGTCCACCGCGAGGACGGGAACCACGAGCTGCTGCTCCAGAGGCAGACGCTGCTGAACCACCTCAGCAACCGGGCGAGCCAGGACCGGTACCCCCGCCACGCAATAATATTGGAGAACTTAAAGCGTCCTTCAACGGGAAGAGAGAGAAGCTCTCCTACTTTATGACTATGACTAATAATTTCATGATGGATTACGGCCACCTGTTTCAGGATGATGCGGTTCGAATCCGATTCATCAGTCAGAGATTGAAAGGTGTGGCTGCGGACTGGGTAGTGAACTTGTATGACACCCGCGCCCCAGAAACTGAAAACTTGCAGCTGTTCATGCATCACCTGCACGAACACTTTGAAGACCCTCATTTGCTGGAGAAAACTAGATTTTAACTGAAACGCATGAGGCAAGGTGGTAACGATGTGGGAACGTATTCCCGTGAATTCAGAAACTTGGCCACCAGAGCCCAGTGGAACGATGAAATTCTCATTGAGTTGTACAAAGATGGTCTAAATCCGGAGATCCTACATGGATGCTTATTGCAGGCCAACCCGCAAACCTTGTTGGACTACTGAGGTGGAAGGGATCACCCATGTGATACAGCTGGCCCGACAGTGGCAGGACACTCCGAAACGACATCCCAGCTGCCCCCTCTTCAGCAACGCAGGATAACAGGACCAACGACTTCGCTGAGGTGCGTGTTTCAACTGCAGCAAGACGGGTCACCTCACTAACTGCTGTCCTGAGAAAGAAGCTCCGACCAGCACCATGGAGGAACGCTGGGACCCTAAAGCCAGAGGCAAAACACGGCAGACCGCAGCTGGCAGATCGCCTCCTAAATGCAATGACAGAAACCCAGCGGTAGTGACTGGGGGCCCTGACCTCGTAGAAGAATCTTCAGCATCGTCTGTATCCGATGACACGAACAGGGACCTTGACGCTGGCTGCGAAGCTTGGAGCACAGCAGAAACCGCTGTAAGTACTAGTAAAGTTCCACATTTATTCGCAACCTTTAAGTTTACGGGTGGAGATGGGACATTGCATGAACATAGAGCTTTAATTGACTCTGGGTGCTCCAGGAGTTTATTGCACCCCAAATTGGCCAGGAAGCTAAATCTTCTTTACGAGCCTCTGAAGCGACCTGTAAAACTAACACAAATGGATGGGACGCCAATGGTTGGAGGGGTCATCGACAAGATATCCGAGCCTGTAGCATTCCGAATGGGTAACAACAAGTACAGGCTGCGTTTTCTGGTTCCTAAAGAAGTACAGTTTAAGTTGGTTTTGGGGATTGACTGGCTTCGCAAATATAACCCCCATATAGACTGGAGTGATGACACTATAACTGCTGCAGAGTCAGCCCTTTCTCTGTCCCAGGAGGAATTGCAATGGATTCCTTCTCACTAATGGGATTTACAAAAGGTTTTCCACGAAAAAGAGGCCGATAAATTGCCTCCGTGCACGGAATTTGACTGCAAACTTACCTTGATAGAGGGGCCTAAATTCCCTAAGCCCAAGATTTACCCTATGAGTAGTCAGGAGCTCCTTGCTCTCAAAAAATTTCTGAACAAAAATTTGGAGCATGGGTTTATCAAGCCTTCTACGGCTCCCACGGCGAGTCCTGTCTTTTTCAGGAAAAGAAAGGATCCCAGCGCAGATCTGAGACTGGTGGTGAACTATGCTGCAATTAATCAAGCCATCTCTTCTAATTGTTACCCAATTCCACTGATATGGACTGTGTTGGACCACCTGGTCCAGGGGAAATATTTTACCAAGCTTGATCTAAAAGAGGCTTTTCACAGAATACGGATGGATCCGGACTCTGAGCGGTTGACCACTTTTGCTACTCCTTTTGGTAATTTTAAATGGACTGTCCTTCCTTTCGGATTACAATCAGGTCCGTCTGTTTTCCAGATGTTTTTGAACTCTCTCTTTCATGACTTATTGTACCAGGGGGTTCTGATTTATCTGGACGATATATTGATTTATGCAGACTCCATGGAGGCTCATGTAGCTTTGGTGAGTGTGGTACTCAAACGTTTGATTGAGAACCACTTCGTGGTCAATCTATTGAAAAGTCAATTTGACACTCAGGCTTTCAATTATTTGGGCTATCGGATTCAGGATAATTCCCTAAAAATGGACCCTTCTAAGATTAACTCCATATTGCAATGGCCCACCCCCAGAACGGTGAAGCAGCTCCAGCAGTTTCTGGGCTTTGCGAAATTTTTCGGAATTCATTGACGATTTCGCGTCCATAGCCCTTCTGCTCACGGACCTCTTGCGCAAACCTAAAGGATCTCCCACGGGCAAGCAACATAAACTTGCCTGGTCTCTGGAATGTCAAGCCGCTTTCGACATGCTGAAAGCTAAGTTCACTTCTGAGCCTTTACTACTTTTCCCGGACGCGGAGAAACCATTTATAGTGCAGACAGATGCTTCGGATTTCGCAATGGCGGCTGTGCTTTTACAGCATGACTCGAGGGGGGTACTCAAGCCTTGTGCCTTCATTTCAAGAAAATTTTCTCCTCAACAACTTAATTGGCCTATTTGGGAGAAGGAAGCCAAGGCGATTCATCTAGCGCTGTCTTCCTGGCGGCATTTACTTGAAGGGGCTCGGCATCCCTTTGAAGTTTGGACTGATCACAGGAATTTACAAGCATTGCAGTCTGTTAGGAAGCTGTCACCGAACCGGCGCGGTGGGCTGAGTTTTTCCAGCGTTTCCGATTTAACATTATTTTCCGGCCTGGCCGCTCTAACCTGTTGGCTGATCCTCTTTCTCATCTGCCATGCTTTGAAACAAGTGCCTCGGAATCCTCTCCGCAGACTTTGTTTCCTGCCTCCTCCTTGGCTTCACAAGTGACCACTAGAGCATTTGCTAAGTCGAGACTTTCTCCTTCATCTCTGTGTGATTCCACACTTCGAAATGCAATCATTCACTCAGCACATGCCGACCCTTGGCTCCAGGCTAACAAGGACAAGATAGCCTGGGTGGACAATCTGCCCTTTTATGGCACCAGGATTTATGTTCCCCCGGCTGCCCGCGAGCACGTCTTGCATAGAAATCATGATATGAAACCCGCTGGGCATTTTGGGTACCTAAAAACCTTACATGCGATTCGTCACCTATACTGGTCGCTGGGCTTAAACTCCTCCGTGCAGACTTATATTAAGCAGTGTGCCACCTGCAATGTTGCTAAGTCGCCATCCACAAAACCCCAGGGGCTGCTGCAATCTTTGCCTGTTCCTTCTACACCATGGCCCGTCTGTCAGTGCTGGCTGAGGTCAAGCAGGAGCCGGACCGGAGTCAGGCACAAGCAGCGTTTATTACAGTCTATAACCAGAGGCACTGCAGAACATAAGCTGTTTGAACTAAAGTATGCCTTGGCAGCAGGCTTCAACAGAAAATAACGACGGGGTACCTCACCTGGAACACAAAGAGGTTACTTCACCTAAACGCAGAGGGTGGGTCTTGGAAGGGCTGTGTGGCAGGACGCGGACACAGGCTGGGCTGGAACAGGGCACGGGCGACAGACGCACAGAAAGCCGACGGTTGTTGCTCCGTGCCCCTCCCAGCCCCGCGCTTGCCTTAAAAAGACCCCTTGAGCTGCCGGCGGCCAATCCGGCTTGAGCACGTGGCTGGGGCTCACAGCTGCACTACAGCTGGGAGCTCCCAGCCCCCAGGTGTTTCTCCTGCAGCCGCCGGGACCGGTGGCTGGCCTCCTTGAGCCGCCGCCGCTGCTGGAACGTTGGCGGCGGGGCGGAGGCTTCAGCCTCCTTAGGGTCGGCCTCGCGAGTAGGTGGCTCCCCGGGATCGGGCCCGGGGCCCGCCTCCTCCGACGAGTCACTGCCTGCCATGCCCCCCAGCCCGGGAGCCGGGCCAGCGGCCCCCTTCGGTGGCGGCGGCCTCCGTCATGTCAGGGAGACCCCTGTCGGGGGCAGCGGCCTCCGCGGCGTCCGGGCAATCCCCGGCGGCAGTGGCGCCCTCCGCGGCGACCAGCCGGTCCCCGTCGACGGCCACGGTCTCCAGCGCAGCCACGCCCGAGGCCCTGACACCGTCATTGCTTGGGATTTCATCGTGGGTCTCCCCTCTTCGCAAGGGTTTCATGTTGTCTGGGTCATCACTGACCATTTTTCCAAGCAATGCCACTTTGTGCCTCTGAAACGGGTGACCACTGCGGAGAAGCTTGCTGAGTTATTCGTCGCTAACATCTGGAAATATCACGGATTGCCTACTGCGATTATTTCTGACAGGGACCCAGTTTTCACTTCCAAGTTTTGGACTTGTTCGTTAAAGACCCCAGGGGGAACGCAGAAACTCAGTAGTGCTTATCACCCCCAGACGGATGAGCAGTCGGAGAGGGTCAATAAATCCCTTGAACAGTTTCTCAAGTGTTTTGTCAGTGAGAACCAGACCAATTGGGTTTTCCTGCTCCCGTTCGCCGAATTTGCAATCAACTCTGCAGTTCATTCCTCAACTGGACTGCCTCCCTTTGAGATTGTTTATGGGTTTCTCCCTTCCCCTTTCCTCCCCTCACCCTCCCTCCCTCCGCCGCCCCTTCTGTTGAAGCTTGGGTTTCCAAATTTTCCACCACTTGGCAGTCTGTCTCACACGCTCTCGCATCCGCTAAAGCCGATTACAAACGTTTCGCAGACCGCAAGCGGATGCCAAATCTTAATTTTAAGCCAGGTGATCTGGTCTATCTGTCATCCAAAAACATTCCGCTACCGTCCCCGTCTAAAAAACTTGCTCCCCGTTTCCTAGGACCCTTCCCCGTGAAACGTGTCGTTAATGATGTATGTTTTGAATTGGATCTTCCTTCCTCCCTTAAGGCTGTTCATCCTGTGTTTCATTCCAGTTTGTTGAAGAAAGCCCATTTGCTGCCTTCTACGATGACTGATGTCCCGTTCTGCCCCGATTGACATTTCACTGCACTGTTGCTGAACTATAATCCTGCTGTAGCTCTGTAGTATTTCGTTTACTTGTATATGTACAATTGTATTTTTCCAAATTGTGTGTTTTTTTTCTCTCTTTTCTTTTATTATAATTTTTTTTTGAAGGGGGGCAGGATGTCAGGAGACATATGTGTTTATTGTTTAGATTAGCATAGCAAGGGAACATCAGAAGGGTGTTAGCTATATACTAGAATTTACACATGAAGAACATTCCTTCCGGCTAGAGTTTCCCAGGGAAGTAGATTAGATAAGACTTATGGTGATTTATGGCCGCCAAGGCTTTGATGGTTGGGTCTGTGAAGTTAAACGTTTAAATGTAAAGTGCAGGAAACAATTCTCATTCACGATCTTTAAAGTTTGAAGACAGCATCACTGCTCTGCTTTCAATAAACTACTTCTAGTTATTTGTACAAGCTTGTGAGTAAATCTGTTCCTGACATCCCCCGTCACAATTATCCCATTTTCATCTTTAAGACAGTTTATTGTTTTATACTTTTTCTTTTTCCTAAGGTATCTTGCTAGTCATTTCATTCCTTGTATATCTCATGTTTGGAGTTCATTTTTAACCAATAAATGCTTCTTAAAACTTTTGGTTGATCCAAATCATATATTTCTTTCTTTTTATTTTCTCATAACAATTTATATGTCATATTTTAATGTTTTTGATATTCCCTTTGAAACTTTTCCACAACCTTTCCACATTTTTTCTCTTTTTTTCCTCTTTTTTCTTTTTCTTTAAATTCATTGTGGAATTATGGATTCATCTATAAGTACACTGTAGAGAAGAACCTGATATTGGTTATCTAAAAGAAACATATAACTGTATTTTTTAGTTTATTTAATAATACTTGCTATTACTTTATCTTTGAGCATTGCTTTAATAAAAAGAAGAAAAGAAAAAAAGAAACTTTTCCACATCTCATATTAAACTCTGTCTATATTTAAATTAAATAACTCAAAATATTTTTTCATTTCTGCTGGTAGTATACTCTTATTTTCCTTGTTTAATATAATTATTGAGTCAAATTTCCAATTTCTATCTTTCTTATCAATTCAACATTAATATTTATTAATAATGATGAAAGATCCAAGATCAGAATTTTATCTGTAAAAATTTTCCCCAACTTGCAAACATTATCTCTTGCAACCAATATATAATCTATACAGCTAAACTTCTTATGTTTTGCAGAACAGTGTGTAGCTTCATTCTCCCCACTCCCACTCATTTCATAGTCATCAGCCAGGCTCCATTTCTTTAAATTAAAAGAATATTTTCTTTTATTTTCCCTTTCCAGAATTATCTTTTACCCCCTTCAGTTTTTTAATATCTAAATTAAAATCTCCCTCCACAAAACATCTCTTTCTGTATAAAAATCATCTAAATTTTCAGTACCTTACTAAAGAAATTGATTTGACCCTTATTAGGGGCATATACACATGCCAAAGTAGTCTGTACATTCATTAATTTCCCTTTCACAAAAATACCCTCTTTATCTTTTTTAACCTGTTCCACCTGAAAATTAATATTATCTCTAATTAATATTGCCATTCCTCATGAATAGTCCACTGATTATAGTTTAATAGTTTCACATTATCTCTCTTTTTATGTGTTTCTTGCAACACTACTAAATCTACCCTTTCATCTTTCATTAACTTATACCAGTAATAAATATCTTTTTACAGGGGTACTCAATCTATGAATATTCAATTACAACAAATTTATTTCATACATCCACAATGTTTTCCCCCCTTCAATGGTACTCCACCTTCTCTTCTACATTTCCAATGTTCTTTTTCCCTTTCCTCTCCCCCCTTCCCATCCCTCACTGAAGTCATGGTTCTTCCTCTTTGCTTGAGGAACCTAGTCCTTGTCCCTATCTTCAGTTCCCTTTTCTGGGTGTGGTCTCCTACTTCCCTTCTCCTCCCTTTACTAATATAACTGTTATCAATTAATTTTTCACCTTAAGAACCC
>CAOKZL010004817.1:0-17404 GCA_948472985.1 Iguana delicatissima | reverse complement strand
TGGGCCCAGAATTTTGGGCAGAACATTCAAATGCATGTTAGTTAAATTTTAAGGATTTTAAAATTTTCCTTCTGCATTTTCTTTATCTGCATGTATGTTGCTTTGGTTGTGAATTACGTTATTTGTGTTAAAATCAATCAATCAATAATGTAAAAGAATATTGATGTTTTAGAAGAGTCTTTGGAGGAGAGAAAGTATAGGAAGTATTGCTCAGAATTGCTCCCACTTGTCAGCCAGCAGAGACTCCCCACAGGACAGAAACCATCTAAATGCCAGGAGTGTGGGAAATGTTCAACTTGGAAGTCAGAACTTGTAATCTACTAGAGCAGTGGTTCCCAACCTGTGGGTCCCCAGATGTTTATGGACTTCAGCTCCCAGAAGCCCTGAGCATTGACCATAGTGGCTGGGGCTTCTGGGAGCTGAAGTCCACAAACATCTGGGGACCCACAGGTTGAGAACCACTGTAGAGAGTCCACAAGGGAGAGAACTGTACAAATGCCAGCTGTGTGGGATATGTTTATTCTCAGTATTCATGAGATACACTGTGCTTGAATACCTTCTAGTTAATTCTTTCTCAAATTTTCCTGGTGCTGATTTAAAAAAGAAATGAAAGTGACAAACCCTGTTGCTGGTGATCCCACTTTTCTTGTCTATGTCTCATTTCAAGCTTTTTAGATGAAAGTAACGAGGTTGCCCTATATATCTCTATGAATTCCTTATGGATGTTTAATTTGTAAAACCATCGTGATTGAATCATGAATATTATTCCAAAATTTCTTTATGTGTTTGCATCTCCACCACATGTGGAAGAAGGACCCTTTTTCATCACATCTCCAGCGTTTGACCTCCTTATTATTTGTCATTTTAGCAATTTGAGAAGGACAGAGATACCATCTGTGAAGCATTTTAAAATAATTCTCTCTTAAAGATATTGGTTTCGCATATTTTATAGTATTGTTCTAGGATCTCTCCCTGTTACCCTGATTTCTGGGGTCCTTTGGGTGACACCTCAGTGTGCTCCACAAGGTGGAGAATGGAAACTAGCCAGAGCACAAGCAATAGCAATGCGAGAGGCAGGATAAACTAGCGGGGTCTTTTTACCCGGTTTTTATGGGGTCAGACCAAGCCATAAACCAAACAAAGATGTCCAATAAATGATTTTATTGAATACAAGTTTCACAAACACAATCACACACGCACCCAAGAGTTATTAAGAAACAAAAAAGAAGAACTTGGACAGGGGTATTGAAGAAGTATAGTTGGGGTAATACTGCACCTTGTCGTGAAGTTCTGGGTCCAAGAAGGCAGCAGAGAAGTGGAGCCCAGCACAGAGAGGGCTGAGGGGATCACTCGATGGAGTAATGGTTTGCTGGGATGACTGGGAGTGATCCAAAGAATTGGTCAGAAACTGGGACTATTTGAAGGGGAAAAAGTACATGGAGGACTAATCCTTTCCCGGGGAGAACAATGGGGCTTAGGAGCGATCACGAAGCTCCACCATGGTAATTTCCTTTGTGTGATGGGATTGCAAAGTGTTGCCAAAGTCTCAGGATCTTTGGCTGTGTGTTGTGGTGTGACTTCTGGTCCTCTCCTGAAAGAATATTTGCTCAACATGGGGCAAACACTTTAAACCCCTCGAGTTGGCTTCTCAGGGGCTGAGGACCGTTTGTGGATTGGAGGTGATGTGACGGGGGATTTTACTGGTCTGACCTGTTTTTCGGTCATTCGACCGTGCCTGCCTACGTGCTCGTTTGGGGGACCTCTCAGACACAAAGAATCATATTTTAATATTCTCTTGTAGACCCCGGGATAGGGTTTGTCCCGCAGAGTAACATCCCAATTTTCAAAGCATATCTCTGTTCCTATATTTTGAGCCCATCTAATCATGTTCTCTTTTACCAAATCTTGCTCCAGATCTAATTTTAACAATATTTTATATATCTTTCCCAATTGAAGATTAGTATTAGGATTTAAAATTTTATCAAGTTCGTTCGCTTTTGTTTCTATGGCTTTCAATTTCTTCTCTATTTTATATTTCTCTATTAACTCTGTGGAGTAGCCAGTGCAAGTTATTCTGTGATTTGCTAGTTCTTCTTTTGATTTTGGATGAGTTTCACCACCATATTCATCATATTCAATAAATCTTTATAGGTTATCCACTCATTTAACCTGGGCTTCTCTCTTCTGTAAAAGGCTTCGTGGGGCGAGGTCCATAGTGGAAAGTTTGAATTGGTATTTATTCCACACCTTCAGGAGCGTTTTTCATATGAAATTATTGTTAAATTGTTGTATATTTGTACTTTTAGGGTTTTGTTTCAGATCTTTCTTTATTTGTTCTTGTATCTCTTTCTATTTTTGCTCTTCCTTTTGAGTTGGGTCTCCTGTTGAGTGAAGAAGCACCTCATCACCTCTTTGCTTGCTTCCCATGCTACATCTAATGAGGGGCCTTTGTCAAGATTATTCAGGAAGAATTGTTCTAAATCTTCTTTAGCTGTTTCTATTACTTCTTCATTTCTCAGGATTGAGTTCTTTAATTTCCAAGAGAATTCTTGTTTACCATCTTGTAACGTTAATAGTATTGCATTATGATCTGAAATATTTTCAGTAAAATCTCCACTTTCTTGTTTAAAGTTTTTGAAACTAGAAACATATCTATACAGGACCAGGATCTATGTACTTCTGAATAATATGAGTTATCATATAGGTATCTCCAGACATCTGACAAGTTTCAGTTATCCATCATATTGAAAAAAGTTTTTGGGAGTCTGCCTTTATTCTTCTTCAGTCTATATTCTTCTGTCCTATCTATATCCAGCTATTACCCCATTCCAGTCAAAAATATTAAGTCTTTGTAATCATAGTCTAAAATCTTGTGAAAGTTTTTTTATAAAATTGACTTTGATTTTCTAATAGGTAATGTACATATTTCCACAAGTAACCATTTTGTTTCCAGCATTTTGACTTCCACCCCTAACTATCTCCCATTGGGATCGCTGAAAATTTCCTTTGCCTCCTATCTGTTGGTAATGTATACCTTTTCTTTTTCTGCATTGTTGCTGAAAGTCTTGACTGGTTTTGGATTTTTCATATATTTGATATCTGGATCTTATGTGTGTTTCCTGTAGACAGATAATATCTAATTTTTGTTTCTCTAAATAATAAAAGATTTTCTTCCCTTTACAAGGGGAGTTGATTCCTTTAATGTTCCAAGAGAAGATTTATTTTTATTTTTGATCTTTATTTCTACTGTTCTTTCTTTTCTCTCTTTCTCTCTCTTTTAAATATATATATGTATAATATTCTTCTTTTCAACCTCTTGTTGCTGATCCTGTTTCCTGTTCATCTTCTTTCTCAAATTCTATCTCCTCTTTCTTTCCTTCCTTCTTTTTCTGATCCCTCTTCTTGATCTTGATCAAATTATTTCTTCAGCTTTATTCTGTAATGTTACCTCTGTCTGTGTATTTGGCTCTTTCACTCCTGCGTGTGAGTCTTGTCTCATCAGATTTATTTTTTTAAATATATTTTTATAAAAATTTAATTGCAAAATAAAAAATAAAAACAAGTGGGTTACATCATTTTTAAATGTTTCCACCCACCCACCCCACTTCCGCTTATATTCTCCAGTTGAAACTCCTTTGTTTCTGTTTACACATAAGAAGAGCAGTTACATTTGCATTGACAAAAGAAAAAGCATTTGCATTTGTATCTTATTTCCATTTCTTATACATCTTATAAATTTATGTCTTTACCCAATCCAATAGTCCTTTCTATTCCCCTTTTAAAGTTCTGTATAGATTTATTTTTCAAGGAAAATGCTAATTTTTCTATCTCTACCATCTCCAGAACTTTCAACGTCCACTCTTCTCAATTTATATCTCTATTTTATTTTTAATATTGCACACAACAACCTCACTGCTGTTATCAAATATAACGATACCAACTGAGGACTTCTTATCTGTCTGTGTTGTCCTACATATTTAACAAATAAAACCCCGGTATCATTTCAAAATTCAGACTGCAAATTCTTTGAATTTCATCATGTACCGGCTTCCAGATTTTTTGCCCTTCTACAAGTCCGCCATACATGTGAAAAAAGGATCCAATCTTTTCATCACATTTCCAACACTTCCCAGTCCCAGATTTAGTTATCTTCTGTACCTTATTGGAATCATATACCATCTATGGAGCATTTTGTAAGAAGAAATTTCTCTTTAAATTTAAATTTGGGGTAAATTCTATGTCAGTTTTCCATGTGCTCTCCCAAACTTCCAATTCAATGGGATGTTCCACATTTTGTCTGATTTAACCATTGAGTCTTTAACTACCTCTGATTCCATTTCTCTTTTCAACAGTAATTTATAGAGTTTAAAGGTTCTCTTCTTTTGGTCTCCCTTCATCAAGGACAAAATCTAGTTCATTTTCTCTTCTCTCTAAATCCTATAATTTTTGGTCCATTTTGAAATATTTCTTTAAAAGTCTCACAATGGGAACCAATTTAACTTGTGTCCTTTTTCTTTGAATTCTTCTGCTGTACACATTCTTGGTTTCTCCCCCTCCCCTTTCAAAAGTTCTTGATATGTTAATAGATTCCCTTGTTTTGTTGGAACATTTTATACGCTTTTGTGGTGAAGTCCATATTGGAAGTTTTGTATAATATTTGTCTTTATTTGTATCCAAATCTTTAATAATGTTTTCCGAATGCAATGATTATTGAACTCTTTATTGACTATTAATGTGTCCTAACACAGATAACGGTGCCATCTGAATCTATGGTTTATTTCCTCCAGTTCTTTCTATAGTTGTTCTCTCCAATTGAATCCAATTTCAGACCAATCTAAGCAACATGCATAATAATAAGAGTTCCAAAGATGGTAGATAATCTTCCTCTCTATTTTGCATCCTTAAGTATTTTAAATCCTATTCTTGGTTTTTTTTACCTTGCCAAATATAATTTTTGTAGATCCTTTTCCCATTCTTTAAATACCTTCTCATTTCCTATTATTGGTAAATTCTGAAAGAGGAACATAAGCTTAAGTAATAAGTACCTTTTAAAAGCATTTATTCTTCCCAAGAGCAATAAGTTTAAGTTTTTCCATTTCTCCATGTCATTTTTTCTCTTTCCATATCTTCAAATAATTATCAAATAATTCTTGATTCTTTTTGTTAATTAATCCCTAAATTTTTTGTTTTCTTGGTTGACATCCAGATCCTCTCTCCAAATCAGCTTGCTCTTTTTTAGTCATATGTAATGTTATCATCGTTGTCTTTATTTTCTATCTGGTATCTGCGGCCAATCCATATTTTTGTACAATTTCCATCAGCACCTGTATTGATTCTTGTGAATCCTCCAAGAATATGATGGCATCATCTGCAAAAGCTTTCCATTTCAATTCCTTTTTTCTTATTTTTAAGCTTCTTATCTGTGGATTCTCATTTGTATCCAAATCAACAATACTTCCAATGCAACTATAAACAATAGTGGTGATAACGGGCACCCTTGCCATACCTCCTTGTTTATTGCAAAGCTTGTCGTAATGTCACTATTTATATTAGCCTTGCAGACTGATCTTGGTAAATTGCCTCAATCCATGTAATTCTCTTGAAATCCTGTTGCCTGCTGAACAGAATTCATCTTTACTCTCCTGCCTTCGAAAGAAAGAAAGCCCTTCTGGAATCTGCCATCTGTATCTTGCTTCCCGAGATTGGAGGTTCTGTGCCAGGAATGCGTACTCTCCTACTTCTCATTACACTTGACAGCACGTCTTTAAAGATTTTAACTTCATTATTGTCCACAATTTTTCTTTATAGTTTTGCTCCAATGAATTGGATTGTGCATCTTTTCCCTGGTAAAATAAACTACGATATCTCAGGGTAAATCTCTCCGCTTTGCTACTGGGGATTCAATTCTTGTAAAAACCTTATCTATTTCATGTTCAAATCCAGCTTTCTCTGACCTGTACAGGGTTCCAAGATATCAGTTACTCTTTGATGCAGATTTTCCTCTTTTTTGTTCAGGAGACCCCTTAATTTCAAACATCTATCTTTGTCTCATGTATTTCCAATCTCATTATAATTCTTATTTTTTTCTTGTTTTTCTATGGTTATCTGTGTCCAAGTTTGGGCCCCCCCGCATATTTTCTGTTTTTTGATCCACTGTTGATAAGTCTGTTGTTAATTTTTCTAACTTGATTTTAAGTTTTCTGCCTCTTTCTTCAAATCTTGTTTTATTTCTGTTCTCGTTCTTATCTCTGTCCAAGTTGCTTTTAATTCTTCCATCATATCATTTTTCATTTTGCAGCTTTCTAATAGCCTGTTGATCTCCATTGTTTTAGAACCTGGGACACCTGCTTTTCTTTTACTTGCGGTTGGATTTGTGTCTGACCTGTAGCCATTCCTTACTTACTACTACCTTCTACATATGTTCCAAGTCTGTAAAATCAAATCTCTAAATTGAAACTATCATTCAAACGGCTTATTTTCTCAACAATATAACAGTTGTTGCAATGATTATTAAAGTTTCTATATGCCAAAAATTACTATTTTAGAGAACCTATATATTTCAATATTATTTCAAAATACTTTTTATATTATTGCTATTTTTAGAAAACTAATGTCCTACAATACAAAATCAACAATATTTAAAACTACAGTATCAAAATTCTGATTTCTTACAATCTATTTCATCTATCCTTTATCACTTCCAAAAATTAATTCATTTATATTTTCAATTCATATACTTGTCCATTTCACTTTAATAGTCTTTTAACAATTAAAAATTACTGGTGACAGTCTCTTTTAAAAATCTTCACCTCTCTTGAGACTAATCCATTTCAAAAATCAGGGGCTAGTCAATTAAATAAAAGTTCCCACCTGTCCAAATCATAACTCCTTTACTTTACAAGTTCTTAAAAACAATTCATTCAAGGTTCATCCATTGGAAAAAGGAAAACTCAGTCTTGTACATTCCCACTTTTTAAAATTCATCAATGCTACTTACAGTTCATTTGTCATCAAGTTTCTATTTCAAAGTTATTTTACAGTTATAACACTCTAACTCTTGACTCCTTCACCTTCTTGATGAGATTATTCCACATCAAGTCCTTAAATTTTTTTATAAAAAAAAAACTATTCCACAATAATTCTTTAAAATAGTTCATTTGTCCACACAAGCTTCTGTTTCGGATTTTACAGTCACAACACTCTATCTCATTGCCTCTTCACTTCTCTTGATGAGGTGATCCACATCAAATCCTTAGAATTCTTTAAAAACTACTCCACATTAAAATCTTAAAATTCATTAAAATATGTCAAAGTGAATAAAAGTCCAAACATTTCTCTTGTAGTATAAAAGAAAAAACTTACTGTTGTTGTAACTGGAACGCTCTCCGCTGCGTTCCCCCCTTCTGATCTTCAAAGTCCTCTCCTCCTTCCCCCTTTCTCCCAGTCTTATAAAAAGAAAGTTAAAAGCGAGCACTTGAAACAATGATTCTTTTTTAAAAGTACAGTCCCAACAAATATAGAATTACTCCACAAGTTTCTGATTACAAATTTAGTGCTCATGCATAGAGGTGGCAGTCGATCAATTATTTCCAAGGGGGAGAGAAGTGTCACTTTTCAGCTCGATTACAGCACACCACATCCGCCATTACACCCTCCAAGTCTTCCCTGTCTCAACCGCTCCACAACACGTCACTCCCCACGTCCACAGACAACCCCAACAGGATACCAAATGTAAGAATTAATTTTAACTTTTAAAATCTTACTTCTCTTCAGCTTGTTTGTTCAACTAGTTGCTTAAATTAACTCTTTTTTAAAAAACGGTTCTCGCCGGCGCTTGTCACACTCAAGCGACCCGTGAATCCTGCGGTATTCAGCTCCTCTGTTTCTCTCCATCCTTTCCGCATCGGTTCCTCCTCCTCTTCTCCACTGGTGCCAGAACGCTTTGGGACCTGTGAGCTGCTCTGCTCCCATACCTGCTAAGAGGGAGTTTTTTTGGCACTCGGGGAATGTTTTCCCTCAGATTTGCAGCAGGTAGTCCTGAGCCAGAGGTTGAGGCTACCAGCTGCAGCGACATCTTGGCCGGAAGTGATCAGATTTAATTTAGCATCATCTTTCTTCTTATTTTGCAGCCTCTTCTTCATACTTTGTCTTGTCTTCTGCCACCTATTCAATTCTTCTCTATATTTTTTAGTAAATTCTTTTGCTTTTGATAGTGAGTTAATTATATGTCTTCTGTTCTATAACTTAAGATTAATCCTTCAATCTTCCCCATCTATATTGATATTTTTCTCTTGAATATTCTTGAAACCAAGAAATTGTAGTCTTTTTTTCTCTTTAAGATTTCTGAAGGGATGTCTTTAAAAGTAATGGCAATTTTTTGTCTTCCACAAGATTACTCATGTAGCTTTGCTGAATAAAGATCTTTGACTCCATCTCTGCAAGAACTACTCGTATTTCGGCGTATAAGACGACTTTTTAACCCAAGAAAATCTTCTCAAAAGTTGGGGGTCGTCTTATATGCCAGGGGTCGTCTTTGCGGTCGCCGCATACGGTGGGGGGAGCTCAAAATTGGCCCGGCCGCATCCCCTTCGTATGCGGTGACCGTATGAAAGCACCAAGGGTGGTGCTGCGGATTATCTTGAAGACGCGGGGGGCAGCGGTGTTTGGGGAGAGGCTTGTTGTGTAAGCGGTCCTCCCCTCGCATGAGTGCTGGTCGCGCTGCCTCCCCGCTTCTGCCCCAACCTCCACCTACAGCTCCCAGGCCAGGGAGCTTTGCAGAAGCTGGGGGTGCGATACGGATACACCAGCACTGCTGCCACCGTGCACGCGCAAGGGAGGGAGGGCAGAAGCGGGGAAGAGTCCGGCCAAGTTGCCAGAGAGGGGGAAAGGAGGGCTTCCTCTGGGCCAGCGGGGCATGTGGGGGGTGAGGGCCGGTGCCGGCCTCCCCCAGCCTCCTCCCCTCCGGGCACCCACCCCCAGCCTCCCCAGCTGAAAGAGCCGGGCACGGGGCACTGCCTCCTTCCCTCTCCTCCTCCTCCACTTACCTTGGTGGAAGCAGCTGCGGCTGCTTGGGCAGGCATTTTGTTTCCTTCCCAGCCCCAGCGGAGGCGGAGGAGGCCAACGAGGGAAAAGCGGGCAAGAGCTGTGGAGGGCGAGGGGTCGGGGGGTGCCGCTCCCTCCCTCTCTCGCCGGTGGAGGAGGATGGGGGGCCCGGGGAAGGGAGGGAAAGGGGGCACCGTGCTGCGCCCGCCTCGCTGAAACTTCGCTTGCTCGCTCGGCTAGTGTGCTGCAGCTACCGCTGCCTCCCGGCACTGCCCAGAGGACATCCTCCCAGGAAAGGAGGAGGAGGAGGGATATTAAAAGGGGGGAGGGAGGGAGGGAGGGAGCGGCTCAAGTTTGCTCAAAAGTCCAGCGGGGCTGGCAGGAAGCGCCCAGGCCTGGTGAGGCTGCCCCTTTCGCAAGGATGAGAGCCCGGCACTTGGCTGCAGGCTCCTCTGGAGCGACGGCGAGGGAGGAGGAGAGGAGAGGCTCTCAGCGGCACGCCCCCCCGAGAATGGGAGCCGGGCAGCCTTTCTGGTTCCTCTGCCGCTTCCTCCTTCGCCAGGCTCTTGTAAGATAAACATGTAGAGTTTCAGCTGGAACACGGCTGGTTTGGAAAGTCTGACCTTTCTAGCCATTTGCATTTACTTAATACCTCTCTCTGTAGCCGAAGGGTAATGATTGTTGGTTAACATTGCCTAAAGCAGATAGAGAGACGTCAGGCTTTGTAAGATCTGCTTGTTTCTTCCCAGAGCCTTGGGAGTCTACCACCCAGAGACAGGCATAGAGTAGTGGCTTGTGCTGCCATGTGCTCATTTTAGGAATTCCTAATGAAAGATGCGCAATAATATATATATATACATATATTTTAAATCCCATCAAGAGGCGTTCCAGGGCACCGGCTCCACTTTCCCTCCCTCTGGACAACGGGGTACTGGCGAAGGCTCACACATCATTCGCAGTGACTGGGGCATCCGAGTTTCCTGATCGGGCGAGCCTATCAGCGGCCACAGAGGGAGGGAGGCTGGCCAGAGTTGCTCCTGTTGCTAGGCAGAGGACCGCCGGGAAGGAGGAGGAGGAGAGGACGATGGGGGGTGGAGCCAGCGCTGCGAAAAGGGCCATAGAGCAGCGCTGTGCCCAGAAAAACACGCCTCTTTCACCCATCTGGCCCGCCCTTGTATCCTATTACTGTACCTCCTTCTCTGCTTCTCAGATTCACTGCAGTCCTCAGGAGGGAGATCTATCACTTTGATAGTCTTGGAGACAGAGAGGGCTGGGCAGGCAGGGAGAGCTGACCAGTCCAAGCAGGCTTTGTATACAACAACCAGCCAATTGCCAGTAAGGTACATCGGGCTGGTTGTTGTATGTGGGTACCACATACAGTACAGCACCAGTATCAGTACCTGTTCATACAGTATAGCACCAGTACATACAGTACAGTATACAAATGTCCAACAGTCAAAACCCCATCATGGCTCCACCAGCAAGAAGAAAGAAATATGAAGCCAGTTTCAAGCTTAAAGTTGTAAACTTTGCCATGGAACATAATAACTGCGCTGCTGCAAGACAATATGGAGTAACAGAAAAGATGGTTCGGGACTGGAAAGCAAATGAAAAAGCATTAAAGAGTATGCCAAGGGGTAAGTGTGCATTAAGAAGAGGCACCCCACATTGCCCAGAACTCGAAAAACATGTAGCAGACATGGTGAATGAGCATCGCCGAAATGGTTATGTAGTGACACGAAATCAAATACATTTGCACTTCAGTGGGCCAAATCTAACCCAGATCACAGCAACAAATTTAAGGCCACTGTATCCTGGTGTACTAGATTCATGGCAAGGCATAATATGGTACTGAGGCAAAAGACAAAAATTGTCCAAAAATTACCTGCAGATCTTGATAACAAATTAAATAGTTTCCATTGATACGTAATAAAACAGTGCACTAAACATGGCTATGCGTTAAGTGGTATTGGAAATATGGATGAAACTCCAATGAATTTTGACATGGTTGGAAATAAAACTGTCCATCAAAAAGGTGAAAAAACAATTTTACTTAAAACAACAGGACATGAGAAGTCCAGTTTTACAGTGGTACTAGGATGCACAGCTGATGGTGCCAAACTGAGACCAATGATTATTTTTAAAAGAAAAACAATGCCAAAACTCAAATTCCCTGTTGGTTGTTTTGTACATGTGAATGAAAAAGGCTGGATGGATGAAGAAGGGGTAAAGCTATGGCTTGATAATGTATGGAGCAAGCGACCAGGTGGACTTATTCAAAAACGTAGCCTACTGGTGTGGGATATGTTCAGGGCTCATTTAACTCCCAACACCAAGTAAAGGCTTGCAAGGCTAAACACAGATGCGGCAGTTATTCCTGCAGGATTGACATCGTTGGTACAGCCACTGGATGTGTGCCTAAACAAGCCATGTAAAGATCACATTCGAGAACAGTGGAATGAATGGATGGTTAGCGGTGAAAAGTCATTCACAAAAGGAGGAAACATGCGTGCTCCACAGTTGGATGTTTTGTGCAAGTTTGTCATAAAAGCCTGGAATGATATTGATGCAGAAACAGTAATCAAGTCTTTCAAGAAGTGTGGCATATCAAATTCATTAGATGGTACAACTACTTGTGGCAAGATGAAGAGGAAGCCGAAGCTGAGATCACACCATCTGATAACGGAATTTGATCCATACGATGACTGCCTTACAAATGTATCGCAAGATGTCATTGATGTACTTATGACATCAGATGACGAACAGGAGGATTTTGAAGGCTTTTAAAGGGAAGCTGTCGTGCCAGCAAAACCTGTAAAAATACTGTAGCTTGCTAATTAGCCAGGGACTTGCCCGGCACTTGCTCTCTCTCTATTGTTTGTTATCTTCCTCCTATCATCATCAGTTCCAGTTTGGTTGACAGCTTAGAAAACAAACAGCATGGCAGCTCCCATGGGTTTATTGTCTTATCCTTCCTTTCAGCTTTAGAGTGAATTAGGAAAAGTTTAATGCACTTGCACTGTTTTATATTTACATGTTTGATGACAAACAGCCTTATGTTTATAAGTGACAGTTTCCTGCTAAGTACCTGCATGTCATAAGCATTTGAATTAAAATTACCATATTGAAATCAAATCTGATTTTTTTTATTTTTTATTTGGTGTGCGTTGGAAGAGGGGTAGTCTTATACGGTGAGTATATCCCAAACTATATTTTAACTGGAAAAGTTGGGGGTCGTCTTATACACCCAGTCGTCTTATACACCGGAAAATATGGTACTATGTCCTGGGGGACATTTCTTTTCCTGGCTATAAAAGAGTTAATCCTGAGATTCTTATCTGTTTCAGAGTCCATCTGATGTATTGATCATCCTAGGAATTCTGCCATAGCAAGAATCAATGCTGTATAGAGATTCTCTTCTTGCGTTTCTTCCAGTCCCCTGATTTTTATACATTTTTCACTATCTCTCAATTCAGTGTTCATAATTTTGGTCTTATCTTGTTGAATAGTTCGTTCAAGTTGTTCAACATGTTTCTCTGTCCTTATGGCGTTTTCTTCAATTTCATCAAGCCTTCTATTTCTTTATCTCTAGTGGCTTCTTCCAGTTTAGTTCCAATATTTTCTACTTCTTTTCTTACTTCTTTGAAGTCTGTAGAAAGATCTTTCATGTTTTAGTTCATCTCTGCTTTTGTCTTATTTCTTCTATTACCACTGAATTCATATCTAAAGCTTTAGCTTGTAGCTCAGTTGATGGTTGTCTTGAAGTTTTTAATTGCAACTGAGATTGCGCAAGTGCCATTGCTTTACGTGTTCGTGCAGCCATTGTTATCTTTTTTAGAAATCTTCATCTAATATTGCGTATGATTATTATTGAAATAATGTATCTGTACCAAAGTTCAATTTTTATTTAAGACCAAGAAAATCAAATTTAGTTTCTAACAATTAATCAAATAATCAATACATCCAGTTATAAATCAATATCAATCAATAAACTAATATCAGTTAGTACCGAATCTTATAACATCAATTCAGAACTTATAATAATGATTTATCTGTAACACTTATAATAGTAGTTTCTAACTAATAATAATCTACTAATCTACTAAATAATCTTCTCAATTATTTTTCTCAAAGCCTGTAGTTCTTAATCTTACTTTTCCTTTTCAGTCCTCTAAATTTCTATATGATATATTATACAATATAAAGCAATATAAGCTATTTTGTCAAGGATGGCATATCAGATTATAAAATTAAATTTTATAACTCTTAATATTTATATATCGGACAAATTCTTCAATTGATTATTAGTTTTGGTTGAAATTACTTAATAAATTTTCTATCAATTCCTCAAAAACTTTATTCTTCTCCTTCCGGTCGCATGGTGGACCCGAGCGGCAGCTCGGAAAGAAGCTGCGCAATGGCGCAGCTCCAAGCAGCCACCCGCTGGATTCCAGTCGCTTTTTTGTACCACCAGAAGTGGCTGAACACACCTCCAGTAAGAGGGCTGCGGAAGAGGTCCGAAGGGGACCCTTGTTACTGGTGGCTGGCTCTACCTGGCTGGGGGAGCTGAAAACACCAGGGGGGTGGAAGGACCAAGACGGAGCTAGTGGGATCGTCGCCTGAGCAGCAGAAGTGCTGCCGTCGACTTTTAACCAAGAAACTTTTTTTAAACAACAAGTAAGAATACATGTACCTGCTCTGGTCTTTGTTTTTGAAAAAATCACATCTGGATCGGGCTTGCAGCGGTGCGCAGGAGCGTAGGAATGGAAGGACCGAAAGGATGTGAGTGTGTCATGGCAGAGAGTTCGCTTTGGAAGAGCAGCTGATTTAAAAGTGTTGGTCAGGAGGCTTTTCTGTGGACGGTCGAGAGTTCGTTTTAAAGGGGCGGCTGCTTTAAAAAGGAATGGTTAAGAGGCTTTTCTGCTTTTTTGTTGATGGATGAGAGTTTGTCTTAAAGGGGTGGTTGTTTTTAAAGAAATGGCCTAGAGCAGTGGTTCTCAACCTGTGGGTCCCCAGATGTTTGTAGACTTCAGCTCCCAGAAGCCCCAGCCATTATGGTCAATGCTCAGGGCTTCTGGGAGCTGAAGTCCAAAAACATTTGGGGACCCACAGGTTGAGAACCACTGGTCTAGAGGCTTTTCTGTTCTTTTTTTGTTGTGGAATGAAGTCATCAGTGGTAAAATGATTTTTGATTTACAACATGTACAAATTGAAAATGCTAAATGTTTAAATGATTAAATGGCTGGTACCGGGCTAAAGAAAAAGACTGAACTTTACAAGATTGAATAAATTCCGTTTGGACACTGAGCTCCTTATTCCTATAGACTATTTTGGTTGATCTTGAGAGGATTGTTGTTTTGGCTTTTTGACTCTGGATTTCTGATCTTGGAAGAATACTTTGGGCAGCGAGTATTGAGCGGTGCTTTTTTCTTTTTTTGGCTCCTGTTGTTTGACACTGTTTCCTAATTTTCTTTTTATCCCCCTGAGTTTGGACCGGTGAGACTGGTGAACCTGTGCTAGAACATTATTCAAGTAAATTATCCTCACCCTCAGGGACAGAACTACTTGGATTTTTTTTTATTAAAAATATAAATTTTATTATTAGTTACAAATCAACGCATAACACAAAACACATAACATAACAAAATATATAACACATAACATATAAATACCTACCACAGACTTGTTTCGTAACATTCCCTGACATGACATAACATATCATATCATCTAATGCAGTGGTTCTCAACCTGTGGGTCCCCAGATGTTTTTGGACTTCAGCTCCCAGAAGCCCTGAACATTGACCATAGTGGTTGGGGCTT
The DNA here is from genome assembly GCA_948472985.1 of Iguana delicatissima. Taxonomy (NCBI): domain Eukaryota; kingdom Metazoa; phylum Chordata; class Lepidosauria; order Squamata; family Iguanidae; genus Iguana; species Iguana delicatissima. Next base: position 2,543 of record CAOKZL010004817.1, on the reverse strand, counting down.
CTGTGAGCTGAAGTCTATAAACATCTGGGGACCCACAGGTTGAGAACCACTGATCTAATGCGACATCCCCTATAATTCTGTTTTGCTCATGTCTTATTCTCCACCTCTAATCTCAAAAGTCCCCTTTCTATAATAATCATCACATACTTGCATGCTTCTATGTATTACTCTGTACATTTTATAACTATAAAAAATTCTAAGTAATTATATAATATTACCTTTTAACTCTGATATAGTTGATGAATCTATATAATCTCCCCATCTGTGATCGATACTTACCACATCTTCACCACACATAACACTACCACTCATAACATCACATCACACTATTACATAAACTTTCTTTCAAATAAAACTTAACTTTCACCATCCATACATACTTTGACTTCTTTCAAAATCGCCGGAGGGCGCTACATCTTCTTTCCCTGTAAATCCTGCTCCTCTATTATAGTCCTTAAATTTTACTGTACTTACCATACTCTACTCAGCTACCTATATAGCTTCCTCTTTCCTAAAATTTTACCTCATTCTTACCTCTTCTTCACAAGTATCCTCTTCTCCCTTTCCTTTTTACCCTTAACCTCCTTCTCAATTTAATCTAGTTAACCTAATCCTATTCTTAAGTACTGGGCATACTAATTCCTAACTATTTCTTCATTATTAAACACTTACCTACCTTGTAACCTTATTTCTCTTGACTGTTCTCTCTTGTACTTTAATATCTCCTAATGACCTCTTTCTCCCTCATCCTTCTTCATTTCTACTTCTCACTTCTATCCTCCATATTCCTTAACTTTATTCTTCTATTTCTACTCCTAAATGTTTCTTATATATTTTCTTCTTTACTCTTAACCAAATCCTTAAAATAGCTCTCCTTATATAATGGCCTAAATATAATGACATTATTTTTGTATTTATCGTACCATTAGAACACATGCCAACCATAGTATAAATTGAAACCTTCCAAATTTAGCAGTTTTGTATCATTTAATGAAATCCAATCCTTTAACCAAATTAATGTAGAAGCTTCATAATAGTGTTTCAGATCCGGCATGTTTAAATCTCCTTTCTCTTTTATTTCCTTTAAGTATTTACTTTTGAATCTTGGTTTTTTCCCATTCCAAATAAATTTGTTTATTTCTCGTTCCCAATTAATAATCGCTTTATCGTTTAATAGTATAGGTAGGTTCTGAAACAAAAACATTAATTTCAGTAGAATATTCATTTTTATAGTAGAAATTCTTCATAAATGTAGTTTTTTCCACCTTTTTAAATCTTCCTGTACCTCCTTCCATATTCTTTTATAATTATTATCAACTAGTTCCGAATTGTTTTTTGTTATTATAGCCAAATATCTTACTTTTTTTTCCACCTTAAATCCTGAACATCCCATTAATTCTGTTTCTTGAATTTGAGTCATATTTTTAGTGATCATCAGAGATTTATCTTTATTTATCTTTGGCCCTGCTAATTCTCCAAATTGTTTCAACGTTTCCATCAAGGGTTTGATACTGTTTAAAGGGTCTTCCAAAATTATGGCCAAGTCATCCGCATAAGCTTGGATTTTGAATTCATGCTCTTTTATCCTCATTCCTCTAATCTCCTTGTTGTTTCTAATTTTAATATTTAATATTTCTAAACACATTATAAAAAGTAAAGGTGAGAGCGGGCATCCCTGTCTCGTTCCTCTATTAATCTTAACTTGTTGATTTTTCACCATTAATTATCTGAGAAGCTTTTTGATCATCATAAATTGCTCTAATCCACTCTTTATACCTTTTGCCAATTCCTATCTTACTCATTATTTCAAACATGACATTCCAGCTTATGTTGTCAAATGCTTTTTCCGCATCTAGAAATATTAGTGCTAGCTCTTTCTGATTTGATTTCTGATAATATTCTATTATATCTAAGATTATCCTGATGTTATTTTTCAACTGTCTTCCTGGCAGAAAACCATTCTGGTCTTCATGCACCCAATTTAATAATCCCTTTTTTAATCTTTCTGCTAATATTGATGCAAAGATTTTGTAATCAATATTTAATAATGAGATTGGTCTATAATTTCTTTTGTCCTGTTTATCCTTCCCTTCCTTTGGAATCAGTGTAATATTTGATTCTTTCCAAGAATTGGGTAATACTTGGTGTTTAATGGAATTTACTACTTGTACTAAAAAGGGTGTTAATTCTTCTTGAAAAGTTTTATAATATGCTGCAGTGAACCCATCTGGGCCAGGAGCTTTCCCTTCTTTTAAATTCCTGATAGCCATCCTAATTTCTTCTATTGTAATGGGTTTATCCAATTCCTCTCTTTGTATTATTGTCAATTGATTTCTATCCATTTGTTGTAAATATTTTATCAATTTATTTTTTTGTTCTTGCGATTGGTGTCTCTCCTTAAATAATTCTTTGAAATAATTTACAAATATATTTTTAATCTTTGACTGTTGATAATATATCTTCCGCCCTTCTCTTAAACACGTGATACTTCGTTTTTCCCTGTCCTTTTTTAGTTTATACACAAGCCACCTTCCTGGCTTGTT